>JANHGB010497737.1:7504-75219 GCA_026283785.1 Coracopsis vasa
TAATCTCAATCACCCTGATAGACACTGAAGACAGAACTAAAGCAAATGTATTGTGTCCTTCAGTCTTTATATGACTGTATAACTCTAATTCTATGCAATGTGCAAGAAATCTCAGGTATTTTGTAATGCTTGTTACCGAGAGATGGCAATGAATGGTGTGAGGGGGAAGATGTGCAGCTATATTTTTGAAATGCAAGAGGGAGAACATTTCTGTGTAGTCATCTCTGCAAGTCAAGCTTGAAAACGCTTACACAACAAAGGAGAAAGGAAAAATTCAAAATGTGCAAGGTAATGAGAGCATATTAATCTGCTCTAAGGAAATTTAGCCAGTAAAATGGTATCATTAGGAGACAAAGGGACATTGGTTTTGCATATTTTTCATGTTTCAAGTTAACAGGCACAAAGCAATCACAATAGTTGTCAAAGATGCTGAAAACTGTGTGATCAAACTCAGGTTCAAACTGGGATATTTTGCACAGTTTATCTGAAATAAAAATTCAGATTGCATTCTCTGGCTCAGGGAAATAGGATGTTCTCTTCTATAGGATGCTGGCCTACGTACCATTTTAATGTGTGATACTCAACATTTTTCAGGTTTGAGAAAGATGAGAACTTCTGTGTATTCTCTTTGCAAATCATCAGACTTATTTTCAAAAAAATGTGGGAGCTTTTGCCAGAGCTATTCTAAAGGACTGATGAAATTCAAGTCATCTGCATACCTGTACAAAAGGAGCAGCTGATACCACTAAATGTGTTTTTCAACTTGTCTGCATCAAAGGATGAAACTGATTCCAGCCAGCTTCAGCCATGGGCTTATCTATTCAGTGCATGCAAATTCCCAAGCAAAGGTTTCAATAATATTCATGCAATATGAACCTGATATTCACAGTGCAGTAATTTTACTGCTGAATAACAGATGTTAAAAGGAAATTTAGGCGTTAGGGTCCAAATCTGGATTTCCAGCTCCCCAAACTGGCCTGAGCTTTAAGTTAGTGAATGTATGATATACATTTGGCATGTGCTCAAGGCTTACTATGTGAAAGCCAATCTGTGTCAATCAAAAGACTGATGAATAGCAAAATGGTGTGCAATTTAAAACTGATGAAAATTGGGAGATGAATTTTGATGTCTGAAGTATAAATTTACTGTATTAAGGCAATGTAATACTGAACATGAGGGCATTAGAAGGAAAAATATGTAGATATTCAGGTCATGGTATATTGAGAGAATTGATGAGGCTGTACTTTTATTAATCACTATCGCATTAATCAAATTACTATTCCATTAGTGAAATGGGGTCATAACAGGAAACAGTGACCCCAAAACTTTAGCCATTTTCACTTTCTATTGCAGAGAGTCATTTTTTTGACAATTACAGACAAAGGCAGTGTTTAGTAAAATCTTTCAATTTCTTGTTAAATACTAAGCCTTAACTATGAAACTTTGGATTATTTCACTCAAGTTGTATATCCTAAAAACCACTGACAGATTACTGTGTATTGCAGCTTATAGTAGGTTTGGAGTGGGGGACAAGGAGAGGGCAAATGGCTATGACTCTGAAAGTGTGAAGAAAAAATCCATTAGGGAATGTAATTTTCTATTCCAGTTGCTTTGCAATTATTCTAATGAGCAAGAAATCAAAATTACTTTATAGTATCTTGTGAATTCCTCATGCAAAAAATTCAATATTAACTATACAAGCAGTAATGACACTGAAAACATTTGATAACAGATTTAACAGCAGCTTCAGAAACACGTTAGGTATCCTTGATTTGGTTTTTCTGCTGGTTCAGCAACAAAATTGTTATCAGTCAAATAACCATAACTTTGCTAACTCACACATTTTTATACCCAAGATAGAAGTATATAGGGTAAGAACTTTTTAGGATAGCTCCAGCATAACTATATCAATGTAAATACTACTATATTTGTATTTTTCAAAGCTTACCAACATTCAGTACAAGCAACAGGTAAATAAATTCGTCCATTACATTGTGTTCAGTTGCTGTGATTTTGATAGTCTGAGAAAGAATAGGAGCTTTTAGTTTATGTAAGACAATGTGCTCTTTTTCGAAGGTTTCCTATGTAAAATTAAAAATATCCAATCTAAACCTCCCTTGAGGCAGCTTGAGGCTGCTACCTCTTCTCCTATCACTTGTTACTTGGGAGAGCGACCCCCACCTCACTACAGCCTCCTTTCAGGTAGCTGTAGAGAGCGATAAGGTCCTCAGTGAGCCTTCTCTTCTCCAGGTTCTTTTCCACCAGGCAGCTTTCCAGCCACTGTTCCCCAAGCCTGTAGCATTGCATGAGGTTGTTGTGACACAAGTGCAGGACCTGGCACTTTGCCTTCTTGAACCTCAGACCACTGGCTACAGCCCATTGATACAGCCTGTCCAGATCCTTCTGCAGAGCCTCCCTATCTTCCAAATAAATTATTTCATAAACCTCTGCAGCTGGAAAATAAGTTCCTTTTTGTCATTTCTCTGGTTCATGGAATTATACTAAATTCTAAGGAAAAATTGTCAACCAGCTGAAAATACTGAATTAAATATTTCCATTAGGGAAAAAATATCTTAATGATTTACAGTGTTTAACACTTTGTGACAAATTAGCAACACTACTAATCTTACAGCACTTTTAGGCCTTTTACAGTTCTTACAGTGGTTTTGTTACACAGTTTTATTTCCAGCTTCCATTTAAAATGTGAAACTTAATTTTTATACATTTTTAAGTTACACTATTCTTGTTCTATAATAGTTATCCATAAAGATTAAAACAAATAAAATGCTAGAATTAACATACCCTGAATGTCCACTGCTGTGATTTTATGTTTAATTAAAAAAAAATAATAAAGATTTGCAGGTTAAGAAATCCTTCTGAATGTGAATCCGTGTAAGTATTTATAAGAACCAATACAAGTTGGGTTCCTTATACTGGAATTCACCAAGAGCTCCTCATATGGAGAAAGAGGCACCAGTATTGCTGGCAGAGTGGGAAAAAAAGTATGATGTGAAACCAGTGAAATGACAGCTGCAGTTTGTTACCGCTAGTTTCATGTAGCTAACTGAGGCTGTTGGGATCTATAACTTGGGAAAAGTCATACACAGGCTACAGCTGGCAGGGTTTATAACATGCCTGCACTGCCTTCAGGAAATCCAGGCAGAGCCTTAAAGGTCAAAGCTAAAGCCTTGAGGAGAGCTCTCTGCCTCTCTGTGGATTCCATGCTGAACACCTGGATGCTAGGTCTGTAGTGCCTCTACTCCGTATAAAGAAATAATTTGTTCTAGTGAGACTGACCAAGCTTTTTACATGGTGACTGTAAATCTAGAAGGCGATAGTCTTTTGAGAAGTGCCTATGTTAGGACTGTCCCACGGGTAAGGATAGCGTGTCAGGAAGCCACCTTGCACCGTAGGAGTCTTCAGTCATGTGTTCATCAGTGTTGTATGCTACAAAAATAGTTCTTTGGGGGCCTCATGTTATAAAATAAGCTCATTATAAATAAGATAGCTAGTTTTTCCTTGCCTTAACTTCCAGCCTGAGCAAACAATTTAAGTGTTGAAGATGAATACATAACATTATTACCAGAAGGTAGAATTGTACTTTACCCCTGACTCAGGGATAAGATCTTACAGTCAGGCTATAAACAGAAGAGAGTAGCTGCGACACAATGTTGTTTAATCATTGACCTTTGAAGCATATTGACTGGTACATCACCAATTCTGTGACTGAGTCTGTTCTTTCCTAGTTGGGGAAGAGAGAAGGGCAGGGGTAGGTATATTCAGAATCTCACTTAACCTTCCAAGAAATAATGAGGCTGCAGGACTGTGGAGTGCTGTTGGGAATCTCACACCCCTTTAGTCAGAATAATGTAGCACAAAAGCAGTAAAGCCGTTTTTACTGCACAGAGGCTGGGTGAGTAGAAAAGGCAATCTCACTGGGAAAATTACCGTTACTATTTCATTATGAGGAGGTTGTCACCTTCAGAAGTGAATTATTTTCATGATAGTTTATACCAAATTAATACCCGATTCACAGTGGTTTACTAGTATTAGTGACAGTTCCGAGAATTTAAAGGTGATAAAGTCATAAATATTATACAATGATGATTGCAGAAATGGTCAGGTGTTGTCACTGTAATGGCTGTTATCTAATCAGACAGATAATTTGTTTGAGTATATTAGGCCATTCTAAATCCATTAGGTTTACTGTGATTTACCATAATCTAATTAACCTATAACTTGACTCTTAACCTAGAAATTAATGGTAACTTTTTGTACTGTGTAGTATAAATCTACTGTATTCAATAAGCATCTATTTAAAACAAAGTCTCTAAAACCAGAATAACTGAAAATGGATGCATTTCTGCTGTTGGAAATTACTACATCTTACTTCTAGATTGTCATGGTTTAAGCCCAGCTGGCAACCCAGAACCACGCATGCGCTCGTTCACTCCCCCTCCTTCCGAAGGGATGGGAAGGAGAATTGAAAGAATGCAACTCCCACGGGCTGAGATAAGAACAGTCCAGTAACTATGATTTAACACAAACCACTACTGCTACCACCAATAATAATAATGATAAGGGAAATAACAAGGGAAGAGAATACAACTGCTTACCACCTGCCGACCGATACCTCTTCTGACCCGAGCAGTGATCTAGCCCTTCCGGGTAACTGCTCCCAGTTTATATATATGGGCATGACGTGCTGTGGTATGGAATATCTCTTTGGCTAGTTTGGGTCAGGTGTCCTGTCTCTGCTTCCTCACAGCTTCTTATGCCCCTCCTCACTAGCAGAGCATGAGACTGAAAAGTCCTTGATCAGAGTAAGCATTACTTAGCAACAACTGAAACATCAGTGTGTTATCATCAGCATTGTTCTCAGGCTAAAGTCAAGACCACAGCACTGCACCAGCTACTAGGAAGGAGAAAAATAGCTGCTACAGCTGAACCCAGGACATAGATACAGGAACTGTATAGGATTGGTTCTAGTCATGGTGTAAATAAGTAAACTAATTGAAACATAGATGTCTGGAAAATCTTAAACCAAACAATTACTTAGTACACCATGCAGTTCTCATTAATTCATTCCCTTTAGCTGAAAGCCAACCTGTGACAGATAAGCATTTCTTGTTTAATGATATCTCTCTTTTTTCTTTCCTGAACTTCATAATATTTGATGTTTATCCAGCTAGTTCACTGACATTTTAATCTGGGAGAAGATGAGTTTCCTACTTAAAATCTTTCCTGTGGACCCAGCTGGGTGCAGCATTAAAGGGAAACTTGCGTTCTTTATTACTCAGTAATGCTCTTGCATTTAAATTGTTGTGTTCTAGCTGTAGCCATGTGTTAATATTGGTGAAGTGATTTTTTTTTTTTTTCAAGAAAATTCCTTTCAGCAGCAAAATAAAATAACAGCAAGCCATCTCATCCTGGTAATTAAGGTTCTTCTTATATTTCCACTGCTGAATGACTGCTACACATCTGAAAAAACATCTGAAAATAAAGATATCTGTCCTTTTAAGTATTTTAATGTACTTTTCTCATTTTCTTCAGTATGCCCTATTTTTCAAGGGATACCCAAGCAACAGTTACATCTCAGTTTCGCAGACTGATGTTAATTATAGCTGCAACTAAACCTATTGGTTATTTAAAAGGACAGAAATCTCTACAACTAGGGAAAAACACTGAACTGCAGCAGCATGAAAAGGCAAAGTTTGCGTTGCAGTAAGTTGGAAAGCAATAATTATAAAATATGTATGTGAAAAGAGTTGACGGGTATCAAAGAATGTATAAATTATTGGTGTTTGTCCATGTAAAGATACATATTACAAAGTGTACCTTTGCATGTTCTTATTGTGATCTATCGCTAACTGAATAACCTACACTTTGCTAAATTCTGGCTATTCTCCGTACAACATAGTAAGCTCATAGCAAGGTTTGACTAAGCTTTGGCTGCAACCAAAGCTATGTGAGGCTTTAACTAGGAATTTGACTTGTGACTAGGATTTTGACTTTTTTTGATTAGGAATTTGTTTGTAATCTTGTTTTATGGTAGCAGTCTGAACAACCACCTTTCCTTGCAGTCATTCTTCAGATTAAAGTTTAATGACATTTCATTTCTCCTCTCCTTCCCTCTCCTAATTCAAGTTAATCAAGAAAGAGGGTGGGGACTCCTGTAATAGCATTCCTCTTCTTCTAATGTGAATGTATGGAACCTAACTCGACAACTTCTTTGAGCTTCACACAATGATTAATGACCTCATATCTGAAGCTCATCATCAGTACTAGTTTCCACTTGGTTGGAATCATGAAAGATCCTTGAAATTACAAACTTTCTCATGATATCTTCTATCCCAAAGGTTCTGAATGGTTCAACAGTATCTTGCTAAAGTGCTAAGAAGTAAGTAAATAATTTTTAAAATCTTATATATCACTTGCAAAAATGTATATGGACTGTGTGTAGGCTTTTCCTGTGATTTCAGGATGTTCAATTGGCTTTTTTTCTTTCTTTCCTTTTCTCCAATGACTACATATATTTGTGTCATATAGAAGCATATTTAATTTATCTTGTGTCTACATTTCTTCACTGTTTGTATTAAAGGATCTGTTACATTATCAACACTACTGTCCTCTTATTATACCTAATTGGCTTTTTCTCACACTCTCAAAGTTTTCCAATAATCCTTGTCACTGTTTAAAACTTAGATTCTTTCAAATATAACATTTGATTGAACCAAACTGAAAAAACTGCTCTATTTTTGACAACATAGTAAATATATTGCACAAGAAAGACTTCAAAGTATCCAAGCGACGAAATAGAGCTCCTCTTTAGAAGTTGTTTTCTTAAGCTACCCTTCAGTTTGCTAAGAGAAAATATCTATGTCTGTCTCTCCTGTGCAAGCAGAGAGGGACAGAAACAATTAAAGCTTGTAATACTGTTATTCTGTATTGCTGAATCAGTCTGAATGACACTGAGAGCAAACATCAACTGAAACATCCCCGTAAATTGTGTAAGAATTTGTAAACTCAATAAAAATCAATGGATTTGGGAGCCAAAAATATTACAGGGTAAAATTTTTATAATCCCTTATAATCCCATAATTTTCTTTTCTGGATGTCTTAATCACATTTCTGCCTGCCTACAGGCATGCTGTCCACTAACACTTCAGTGAGAACTCTGTTCCATGCAGTGGTTTACACACAACACACACAGTACTTGGGTACAAATTACTGCTGTGCAACTTATGGTTAAATGAATATAAAGCAACAGAAAAAGAAACAGGCTAATTTTTGTACTTGAGGGATGCAATGTCCCTCATCTTTCAGCAGCAGCTTGGATCTCAAAGATATCCTTGTCAATAGCTTAGTCTGATAGACACTTGCAAGGAACTGAACGACTTGCTTATTGAAACTAAATAGTATTCTTTTCAATAGTTTAAAGCAAGCAAAAGCCTTGCCTGTATGTGAAAGCTGAATATTCCCTCAAAAGGAAAGAAATATCTGTTAATGAAAGGTGGCTCAGTGTACTTAAATGAGTGCTCAAGTATATATCCTACCTGTTAGGCTAAAAGAAATTCAGGCCTGAGGAGGAGACTAGAAACCATTTACCCAAATGGCTCTTTCTTTCCTCTTCTTCAAAATGTCTGCAATAAGCTGATCATATAAACTGCCCTTATACTCAGTGAAACTAAATGAGAACCCTAAGAGAGCTATTATTCTTGAAAGGTTTTACACACTAATCTTGGAATGCTATGAACCTCTTCCTGCAGGTTTCTGCTATTTTCCCTGATGAGACCCATGTGCCTCTCATCAGCAGATACAGCCTTTCTCCCCGTGTTGTCTGTATAGAACATCCTGCCATCAGATTTTATGAAACACCTGGAGCATGAACTCTGTGTGTGGAAGAGTGAAGTCTGAAATAACATTTATGTTTCTGGATGAAGAGGCTGAGCAATAAGGTCACTGCATCAGCTTGCATTGTCCCAACACTCAACACTCTGTTTTCTTAAAAATAAATCAGAAAAAAGTCATATCATTCCCTTTTTCTATAAATAACAAGAAGATATCAACAGATTTTAAGGCAGAATGAAATTACTAAGTAATTTGAAGGGTCATTAGTGAATGTCTTGGGCTTCTAATAACTTTAGTATTTAAAAATTACTTTGAATAACTTAAGGTGGAGCTGTGAAGTCAAACACCCTTTATAGGATGAAACTAGTTCATGGTTGTCTTTTCTCAGGTGACAGTGAAGCCAACAATTAATCAACAAGAATTCTGACTTGCCTTTCTCTTGTTCTTTCCTCTGGCAAGTATTTTTCCATCAATTAAATATTTTAAGCAAAATGAATGGGAGAAACAAGGATCCTGTAGTCTGGTTGCTGGTAAAAGCAAATGGATAAAATTGGTTATAGTCTTTCCTAAAAGGAGCAGCTAACTATTTATAAAGAAGGTAAAGTGGTGAAAAATAGTGGACTATAACTGTTGCTACTACTATACTATGATTATTGCACTCATGAGAGGTGCACATCATGTGTTCGCATACTCACAAAGAAGGGAAAAATTAATAGAGATTATCTACCTTCTATACAGGTACCAAATTCTCATATGGAAGAAAAGCATTCTAATCTCGGGAAACTTTTTTTCTGATAAAAACCATTTGATAAACGTTAACCAAATTCACAATTTTTTGATAATTCAATCAATGATTTTGAACAAAGCTATTATTTAGCTTCTCTCAAATTAACTGGCTGTAATAATGCATCTTGTAAGTAGTACTGTCCCAATCAAAGAAAACTCGCTTGCAGTGAAATTGATCGTAAACAGAAGTAGACATGAAAAAGTACAATTTTTATCCAAAGTATGTTGCATACATTAGAGAAAAATGTACGAAATAGTGATATGTTAGCTGCAATAAATATTTAAGGTTATTGGTTTAGATTTAGGCATTTAGATTTTAGTATGCTATTAAAGGATTTTTATTATAATGTCCTTCTAAAGGCATATTTGAATGTTACTTTATTATAGTAATAAAATATTATGTAAAAGCAATATACACAGCTAGAAGGTAAACAGGATTTTGCCAATTAGGTGAGCATATGATAACATTATACATAAAGTTTCAATTTCTCATCTATGTTTAACATCAACAAATAATTAACATCTGTGCTAGACTCTCAGATCTTTCATAATGATATTTCTTGGCTAAAACCTTGAATTTCCAATGCCATTTACAAGTAAAGTGTACACTATTACTCATGCATAATTTTTTTTTTATTGCTGTAAATGGGAATCTTTATAGTTGCTTCCAATAAGCTTCAAATTTTTGAACAACCGCTTTTAGGTTTCTGTTCCTGGAAACTTCAGAATTATTTCTGTCTGAATAGGAACTTTCTAAACTTTCTTCATGAAAAAATTACTAACAAAAATATATTTTGAAACATTAACACCCAATATTTCTGCAATAAAATAAGCTCTCTGGGTCATGGTACTGCTCTATGAATCATAAAGTCATAGAATGGTTTGGGTTGAAAGCGACCTTAAAGACCATCTAGTTCCAATCCCCACTGCCACATAGGGACACCTTCCACTAGACCAAGTTGCTAAAAGTCCCACCAAACCTGGCCTTGAACACTGCCAAGAATGAAGGTGATACCAAGATATTTTTCTGTTTAACTGGGAAGTTCACTGGAATCAGTGTGTGTCTGAAAAAATGGCGGTGGCTGGCTATTTTCAGGGCAAGATCTGTGGGGTCCTTAGTTCATTGCCAAGGAGGTCTATCACAGAAATACTCCTTCTGCCTGTGAGAAAGGAGAGGAACTGAAACAGCCGATATATGTTTCCATTGAAGTCCTGCTTTCAATGTGGCAGATGTGTGAGTTTTGATGTATATTCCAGGCATAATTTAGTCTTCTTCCCAGAGTTAACCAACTCTGACTGCTGTTACATTTTATCATCAATAGATCAACTAGTGCCTTTTGGAGAACTGTGTCTTGCTAGGCAAAAACATATTTAACTGATCTAGTGCCCATGTGTGACAAAAGTTTCATTCAAATGTAATAAGATTTTTATTCTTAACTAAATCTCTCTTCAGTGCTCTCTGTTTGTTACGTCAACATTCTGCAAAAGACGCTTCACAAGTTTCCATAAAATCATATGGGGAATTTAGTAGCTTGGGATTTATAATGCATTATTGCTGTTCAACAATAGCTCATGAAAAAAGTAAAAAAGGAAAGCAAGGGACATTGTATGAGCTCCATGCAACCATTTAAATTCTCAGTCCTGGAAAAGAATGACTGGTGATCAGCAGTCACTTAGGATGTGATATTAAGTATTATCAGACAAAAAATATCTTATGATAGTTCACAAATCATTCGGCTCAGAACTTCTGTTTGGAGATACATGTGCCAGTTCATTTGAAAAGGCAGGGTGATAATACTGGCTTGCTGTTCAATTGCAGGTGCCATAAATACAATTACCATATCAGAACATATTAGCTGCTTCAATAATTTCATCATTATTTGGAGATAAGGACATATAAATGACATGGTAGATACAACAAATCACAGTACATATAAAAAATTTTTTTATAGCTTATAATTTATTTGTTCACTGTTGTTGTATACTACTATTATGAATAATTTAAAAAAAAAAAAAAAGGCACTGGTTCCAGCTGTAACCTACATAACTAAGGTTTAAAGACCCATCTTTAAAAATACTTTTTTCTGTTTTTCAAAGTTCTGCCAAAGCATTGAGCTAGCCAATGCAACCAACAGTTGTGAGACAGTGTTTTGGGGTTTTTTAATACTGATCAGGATAGTTCCTCAAGGGTTAAAGAAAGATGAGATCCTGCAAATTACATTTCTTTCGTTCCTTGGCTCCATAATTCTTAAACGAAGATCATAAACAAACATCACTCTTTTTGTATACCATAAATACATAAAATAATCATAAAATTGAAATTTATAGTCAAATAGCACTATGAAGATACAAATTTGTAACTAGAGTAAATAGTATTTGAAGGTTGCACTGTTGCAGTTGTCTCCATACTTTCTCTTTGCTTGATCATAAGTCTGCTGCTCTCATCCAAGTTTTGTGTGTGTTTCTTGGTATAAACAAAATTAATCACATTATGACAACAGTCATAAATATACTTGAACAGATATTATAATAGCTTAAGGAAGTATATTTGCTGGTTTTTATATAGTTTATGTTTTTAAAAGTAACATTTTTATTTATATACATTTTTAGTATCTTTAGTATTATTTACCTTTATTTTAATCAGAAACAATTCTTAAGGTTTGACTTCTTTCTTGTTTATAATGTGACTTCTTGTTTATAATTTTATTGAGTAAAATTTGATGAATGTTGGTAATAATGCACTATCTCAATCGTATCTTAGTAGATCATCAGTCTTTGTTTTAGCAAATGAAAACCAATCTACACATTTTCCCATAACAATTTCATACACAAAGAATCCCCAAAGTTTATCTGTAGAAGCTCTTCAGTAGCCTGCCTGAAGGATAAGAAGAAAGTTTTCACTCATAACTCTGATGTATTGTACTTTTCTTATTTGTAATGAATTTAATCTTTAATAGCTGACTATGCAAGTTTTTTTAGCAGGTAAAATAATATATTTTCTACAAAGTAATTTTTAGTTCCTGATATCAAAACTACTACTTCCCCTTTTAAATAGTGAGCTGTTCTGGAACAAAATTATATGAGATGACTCACTGCTAAATTTTATCTTCTCTGAGGTGGAGTGCCTTAAAAAAAGAAGTAGCAGAGAAGGTGCAATTACACATACTTTATTTTTAACCCATTTTCTCTTAATTTCTTTGCCCACACTTCTCTGCTCTGAATAAGCACTGTCACTTTTAGGACATAAAGCACAGCAGAATTACTAAGGGTTATATTGCACTAACTTTTGGGGTTTTTTTAGAAATCATCTACAACTTTGACCACTTTAGGATCTAAATGATAGAATATTTAAATCAGGCTTAGGAAAAAAGTCTTAAACAAAAGCCCTGTGAACAATATGGGTGAATGTTATGCTACATTACCCGGATGCTAACTTTGTATCCTCTTGTTTAAGTAAAGGTCTTGAGGTTGATTTATATGTCTGCTTTAATATTTTTGAGAACCTATAAAAGTAAAAAGTGAAATTTGCATAGATAGTAGTATATGGTGAGTCTTTATATTCAAAGATAATTCCAGGCTTTTGGAATGTCAAATATTCTTTTGCTTGTTGATAATTTTCTTTCATATGTGTCATCTTGTCACTCACCTTTGGTCTTCTATCTTCAGTAATTTGAAGAGCTCCAATGGTTTTCAAAGGCTGCTAAAGCCTACCTCTATGAAGAAGTAACAGCGCAAAAATGCAAACTTTGAATGTAAATATGAATAAACCTGGCTGAAGGAAGCGTTTACTGTTGTCTCTATGAATACAATTGATTTAAACTTAGCTGTGCCTTACAGAAGATGTAACATTGCCAAATGAGAGGATTCTCCTGCACAGACTTTCTAGTAAAATCTTATGAACTACCCATAATAATAGGGGAAATTATTTTTTATCTCTCAGAGAATTTCTCTAATCTGATGAGACCCAAAATCTTTTTAAAGATCTTCCACAGTAATGCGTGCTTTTACCTGATAACTAGTTCAGTACAGCTGCTGAAATAGTTAACTAGCCTGCACCTAAACCACAGTCCTTCAAGAAATGGTTGCTGTAACTTCAACAAGTTTTAACAGATAAATCTTCTTGGCATTTCACTAGATACAACGTTGCTTATGAAATGTACACATCTGCCCTTTCTATTGTGCTTGCTAAATACCCTGTTTTCTTACTTGCTTCAGTTCTACTCATAATTACTCATGCTGATGGCACCCCAAAGTCAATCTACTAAAGCCCACTCACCTCTGGGCCCTGTTTTTCCACTGTTTAAAAACAGCAGTGGTTTCAGGATGACAATGTGATTTCTATTCTACCCCATCCTGGAGAAAGCTCACTACATTTTTTCCTTGCTGCTGGCTCTAAACTCTACTTAGTATTGCCTTAAATTTCTCTCATGTGTTTATGATTTCAGGGTTGAAATTCTTCTGAATAATTTTGTGATCTACTGAACACTGTTTTCCTGTCTTTCTGTCTGCCTAATTGTTCCTGACATGTCATCATCAATATTTCCAGTCTCCCCAGCCAGCCTTGTTGCTTGTTTCTTGAATTTCTTCTGCATCTATCAGGATATTTTCTTCCCTAATTTTCTACATTGATGAGCTGCCCATTTTATCCTCAATAGCACAAAAAACCCACCACCCAAAACAAGCTGCTGTCTCTTTTGTCCTGTGTACCTACACAGAGAGCAGGAAGATAAAATATTTGCTTTCAAGAAAAGAAAATAGTGGGTTATTTGAACTGGTTGTGATACACTGAAAAACTGACTAAATTGTCAGTGTGCATGCATGACCTCATACAAAGATGGAAACTGCCTCTTAAGTCCCTTTTCACATCTATAAAAATACAGTATGAAATACCTGTAATAATTGCTGATGCAAGTGTCTTAATTCCTCTTGGGGAAATTGTGTGTCTTTTTCTCAATGTTTTATACCTTATGAAGACCAGGTGAACAAAACTTTAAAAAATCTTCAGCTTCTATTGATGTTTTAATATCACAGAAACTTGAAACAATTCATATAATATTCAATAAAAAAAAGAGTTCTCACTTTCTCGCAGTTGTGGGGTTTTTTTACTTTTTTTTTTCTCCCATTGGTTATGGAACATACATAATTCATGTATTGGATTTGTGCATGTAAGCCTTGAGGGCAAGGAAAGAGTATTGTTCATATTAAAATAAAGTAGATTTAAATGCCATGTTTTCTCAGTTAAAGCTTCTCTTGCAGAGGAAGATGTTATAGCTCCACCTTCCCTCATATTCTGGCTTCTCCTTAGTTAGAGAGGTTTAACTGCAAAGATGTAAATTACTGAAAATGTAAGAATGTGCATGTTCTGTGGAGATGTTATTTTTGTCATCTCTTTCAACTGTCAGTGGTATGATTTAATGGCTTAAATTTGAGTTAAGGAAATGGGGATTTCACCTGATAGCTAATGACTTGTGAAACTGACTTGAACAAATCTTCTACGATGTCCCCATGACCACTCTTGTTTTTAACTGTGGGTAAACTTAACAACTGCTTTGGAAAGACTTAATTAGATCACTGACTGTGGCTGTGAATGGAACTTGGTAGACTGTATTTTACAGGTTTTCCTCTACTTATTGAATGCTGGTCAAAAGATTGGCTCAGAATCGGAGATAGATAAGGCCAAAAGCAGATGGTCAAGAATATTAGTAGTTCTGTCTTTGAGTAATTGCTGTGAATATTACAGTCACCAAAGTAGGTACGAAGACAAAATGCATCCCTGGTCTGAATGGTGGAGCTTGCAGACATATTGTCCTATCACCAGCAGAGCAGTGCAACTGTGGGAGATGAGGCACAGTCCCTTTCTATTGTCTTCTTTTTCTGCTGGCAAAACAGTATTTAGAGATGCATGGCTTCTATTCTAGCTCTGCAGTTGTAGGGAGGAATATCACTAAAATAGAATTCTGATGTCAGACTAATAAAGAAAATTGTCCTTTTCATATCATCTATATTCCATGTTCTTATGTTATAAATACTTATTTTTTTTTACTTGAAACTGTTCATATTACAGGCAGTGCAAGCCCTCTTTAATTTTACATTTGTGTCTTCATCTGCAGCTGTACTGAAAAATCACTATTCTAGAATGGAAAGTTTTCCTTGGTGGCACACTTTAACAGCTTGGTTCTTTTGTAAGCAGAAGTTTATGGACAACATGTAATTCTAGGTGAGCCATTACTCATTTTAATGAAGCTCACAAGTATGTGGAATACCCAGTGGCACATTTCTTTGAGAATATTCTTTCTGGAAATGCATTTTTTCATTGAGCTCTCAGCCAATGTGAAATAAGGTTTTACTGATTTACAATGACTGTGACCAATTTAGAACATGGGTCTTTTTTTCAGGTGTGGTATAACTAACATTTTGAGAAGTTACTAGGAATACATGTTAAAGTATTACTAGGACAAGAGTTCCTGTGCCAGGGGAGGTTAGAGTGGATATTAGGAAAAAATTCTTCACTGGAAGCGAAGTCAGGCATTGGGCAGGCTGCTCAGGGAAGTGATGGAGTTGCTATTCTTGGAAGTGTTTAAAAACCATGTAGAAGAGGCCCATAGTCACATGGTTTAGTGGTGGACTTGGCAGTCCTGGGGTAATGGTTGGACTTGATAATCTTAAAGGTCTTTTCCAGCCAGCTGATTCTATACTGGAGGGAAGGAAACTTACTGTGTCAAAATGTGATTAATACAAAACATAGTCTTGCATTTGTTCAAAATTAGCATGTGAAGAGAAGAAAAATGAACTGCTCAGAATTTCTGAAGTTGCG
Source organism: Coracopsis vasa (assembly GCA_026283785.1). Taxonomy (NCBI): domain Eukaryota; kingdom Metazoa; phylum Chordata; class Aves; order Psittaciformes; family Psittacidae; genus Coracopsis; species Coracopsis vasa. The sequence goes on from JANHGB010497737.1 coordinate 22,956, forward strand.
TCAATCTGGGCTGGTAAAGCACATTTTGAAAAGATGTGCTGCTTCTGAGTCCAAACTGCTCTTCAACTGCTTCTACAGCAGCTGGGCAAGAACAGTACACTGAATGCCAAGGTGGAACTGAGGAATGCTTGAACAGAAAAATGGGGTTGTGCTTTCTTTTCTTTCTCAAGTAATGTGTTAAGGAAGACTTCAGTTAGCTCTTATATTTCACCCTTGCCAAATATACAATAGAGCACTGTTGAGAGCCAAAGTAGTTAACTTTATTCAGTGCTCTAGTCCTGGGACAAGAGTTTCCGTGAAATATATAGCAATGAAAACTAAGTTGAGGCTGCTTTGCCTTGGAATGATGGAGAAGGATGTGCTGGGAGGATGTAGCCTAAACTGTCTGAAGAAAAAATACCAAGGCTATGAATGGAGCTTCTGTGACTGTCTGACACTTTCAAAATCTGTGTTCAAAAACACATTTAAGAATTCCACAGTAAGTAAAAAAGAAAATGCTTTAACAAATGAGAAATAATTAATTCTTTGGAAAATGTGCAACCTATGCTAGCAATGAAGATCCTTATAATTTGCCACTTGAATAACTTTGATTATATTTGTCTCAATCATTAAATGAGAAGAGAGGAAATTCCTTCTGGATTCCAAGAAGCGACTATTGAAATAACTCAGACTTATTTTTTGCTGAAACATTAAAAGCACAATCTTTTTCTGCACAAATTTTTTAATCATCTATTCAGCTTAAAACAATTATAATTTTAATAATTAGATATTGTAACTGATAGTGTGGGATGGATTGTGACAGAAAATTTGAAAACTGAAATTATGATCATTTGCAAAGTCCTTTGTATGCAAATCCTTACTTATATGCAACATTGTCAGCTCAGGCTTTGCAGGATCTGGCTGTTGAAATCACAGATCTGGAAATGTGATAGCAACTTTTTTCCTAAGACTGTTGGTTATTCCATATATTTCTGATAATGTTGTAAAGTCTTCCTAGAGAAATAGATAAATAAAAAAATAAATAATCCAGCTGTCTCCTGACCTTGTTCCTGGGGAAAAATTCCTGGGGAAAAAAAAATAAAAATAGAAGAACAAAACACATATTCAGTTTTTTGTAACAGTGATGAAATTCTGTGGTGGGACAGGATGTCCCTTTAGTCCTGTGGTTCTGTAGTGCTTCTGTAGTTGACCTCTGCTCTTTCTGCCTGTGTTAATTCCATGTAAGAAGGATTTCTGCCCTATGAAAATATTTCCTATAGACTAAATTCAGTTTAGACTCAATATTCTGCAGCTGTTGCACTCATTATAGACTTTCTAAATGACAGATTTGAAATGCTGCATATTTAATGTTTAATATGTTCTTAATTTTTAGTTGCTTAAAATTAGAATGTGAATTACTTTATATTCTATGTGCATAGTAAGAACCATAGTAGGAATCAACACATCATCTTTAATTGAAAACACACAGAAACACATACAGAGAAGACTGGAAGCAGTATTTTAAAATAAATAGGTTTTGATAGACTTCAAGCCTTTCTGAGGAGCATGATTGCCAGTGCTGTTGAAAACTGATAATCCTGTCAAACTAGTCTTTTCACTGTGCTTGGGAAATAACCTAAAATTTGTGAACAGAGTGCTTTGCTTCTGCCTAAATCATGTTTCAGTCAGACATTTTGAGAATGCAATGTATGTATATTTGGAGGGGTTTTTGTTTGTTTAGACTGTGTGGATAATGAAAATAAAGCAATTATCTGAAGATGATCTTCCTGTCCTTATCAGGACATATAGGAACTACCAGCTAATAACCTCTGTCTCCTAAGTGAAGAGACTTGAAAGAAAAGTAGGAGGCTATCCTGGAAACTTGAGTTCTAGAGGGAAATGGAAGTAATTAAAAAAACAGAGAGAAAAAGACAAAGATGTGACTATTGATCTTCTGAAGAATGTGACTGTAGAAGTGAGCCTGTAAAATGTGAAGTTTAGAAGTTTAAGAATGGGGAATTTCCTTTACTCATTTTCTGTTACTTACTTCTAATTGAAATAATAGAAATTACTTAATTTTTCATCTCCGTTTCCAGGTTAGACCAAAAGCACACATTCTTTCTCCCTCTCAACCCAGCATTATGTTTTTATAAAATTCCAATAATCTGGAATTCTTGTAACCCCTATATTTGGGTTCACACAGGAAATGATGGACCATATAGATGAGCTGGCAGGAAAAAACTTGTGGCCTTCGTTCTATTCAGGAGTTGTTGAAAAGTTATCACTTTAAAAAAATGTGGTTCTGATAAATCACCATCTTCTCTCCTTTCAAGTTTCCAATGTGATGTAAATAGGATGTGCTTGTCAGCATGACTGGGCAAAAGCCTGTGCTGCTGCATGATCCTTTTCCCTTGTGTTAAGTGCAATCAATAAAGAGCTTGTAGACAATGGTTGGGAACAGAAACGTGAAGGGAAAATATCAATCAGTTTCTGAATATAATTGCTCAGTATTATGAGATATTAAGTACAGTAAACCTCACAATCAAAGTAACCTGTTTCTTATTGCTTTTTAATATTAAATTAATCCATAAACACAACACAAACAACAATCAAACTACAGTGCAAAACGCATAAAGGTATATTTAATATATTTTTTTAGTCTAGATTTTCCACTGACATATATTGAACAAATAAGTTATTCTTTGTAAAACAAGCAGCAGGAATATTGAGACAACATCCCTGGATGCCTGCAGGAGCTGTACTGAATTTTTTTACATGTAACTGGCTGCTAAGAAGCCTTTCAAGTTCCCTGCATCTTGTGGTTCTTGTGTAATAGTAGAGTGTTTTGAACCAGAAGGTGCTTGTTCCTTATGATCCTGATAAGAAAAGCATTTTGGCTCTGTAAAGTATCATTTAAACTGGTAGGTTTTTGAGCAAACACTGTAAAGAAAGAATAATAAAGATAATTTTACATCCCTTTGATACTGGAACCCTGAGTTATGCAACATTGAGCGGTCTTGCTATCCGGGCACAGTGCACTATGAAGACTCCATCCATAGAAAGAGTTACTTCATTTTGATAATATTTGATTTACTTACAAAAAAAAAAATCTGCTCATCACTTCTACTGTCAGACAGGATGCTCATATAAGAACTTCTAGCTGTGTTTTCAGACAAAAGCAAGGTCATGCAGCTCACATAATCATCTTTACTGTGTGGGAGCTACCGGCACACTCATTTCACAAAGGGCTGGCCAAGCTCCTCCTGCAGACAGGGGCTATGGACTGCACAACACAGCCTGAAAGCCCAGGCCCAGAGGTACCCAGGTTCACTGCTGCATGGGTCATTAATTTCCTGATGTACAGTTGTCTCCCAGTTACGATCACTGTAACACATAAGTGCAAATTATCACACCCAAACAGAAGATGTCAAATGAACAAAAAAAAAGATTTGTGTTCAAGATAAAAGAATTCTGCTGTGGTGAAAAGTTACAGGGATTAAATCAGTTTTGTGATGAGTGAATGGCTTGTTCAATTGTTAGACCAGAATTTATCAGGGAGGAACTGGAACAAAAAAGAAACTAAAAACTTTTCTGCTATAATCATGCATATCACAATATAGTTTTGGACATGAGATCTCTGTTGTTACATCTGACATAAGTAAATAGCTCCTAAACTTCAAAATCAGCCAAGTGAAAAGAAAAGAAAGATTGAAGAGAGCTGATAAGAAAAGGAAATTATGAAAACTTGATTATCACATCTCTCAGTAAGGGCATACAACTCTGTATGATAGTTTTGTCCCTCTGAGCCTTCCTAGAGAATATCAGTGCAGAGGAAACTTCTCCTTCAGCTTCGTCAAAGACCTTCCTTTGACGATTTTTATGAATGCTAAAGATTTCATGGAAGAATCAGATGTCAATTACACAAGAACAAACCCTGAGAAATTAGAAGTTATTTCAGTTTTATGTATATGAAACTGTATTTCATATGTTTTTATTTGCTGCCATTTCTAAAAGCACGAACACGGCTTGAGTAGAATCAAAAATCATAGACTGGTTAGGGTTGGAAAGGACCTTAAGATCATCTGGTTCCTACCCCATGCCATGGACAGGAATGCCTCACACTAGGCCTTGTCACCCAAGGCTCTGTCCAGCCTGGCCTTAAACACTGCCAAGGATGCTATTTCTTTGGGCAACCTGTGCCAGTGCCTCACCATCCTCACAGTAAAGAACTTTTTCCTTATCTCTAACCTGAACTTCCCCTGTTTAATTTTAAGCCCATTCCCCATTGTCCTACTGCTACAAGATGGGTAAGAACAAAATGTCTGTAAAACAATGCAGCAAAAATTATGCTAAATCTACAGCTGAGAAATGAGTTCAGATATGATGGAGTGACAGAAGACATCTATATTTAATATTAATACCTAGGGGGTTTTCGATCTTAAACTGTCTAATAATTTCATAGGAAAAAAGCATTCAGTCATTCTTTCTTTATATGTGGTATCTAATCCATAATATCTAGCATAGCCTGCTTTCGTAACCTTCTAGACTTTTCAGATAGAGAGAAATGCATACATTAGAAGAAAGATTACAACATGGATTTAGTGCTGTAGTTGGAGTGAGCAAGGATGTAAACATTGTAAAACGGAACAACAAACAAAAGGCCCTGTTCCCCAAAGCACAATGTTCTTTCCTACTGCAGAAGCAATGTGAGGAAGAATCACCCACCTTACCACTGGGAATGCAGTCTTTTTGTATTCTGTATGTGCAATAGCAAGGGATCACATACAAGAGGTGGAATAACTGGATAAAACTAATGCGTATTTCTAGCAATTGCTCAAAGAGCTCTGGAGAAGAATTAGAAATTCCAGGAATTAATTCATATGAATACAGTTAATCCATCTGAAATAAGGAAGGAAAGAGTAGAGGCAAATATATTTTCAGAGCAATATCTATGCCTTTGTCTCTAGTAAAAGAACAGATAGCCTCAAAAAGTATTTCAAGAGGTACAAACCAAGAGTCTTTAATGCGTTCAAGTTTAAGAGTTTAAGCTTGTAACTTCAATACTTAATTACTATAAAAATAAAATAAATCTAGACTTTCAAAGTTTTGAAAGCAATGATGCCTTTTGGACAAATTCTACTACAGTAGCATAACGTATCTTATTTTCTTAATTTGCATGCAAGTTCTTAACACTGTCTGTATGAGCTATGCATTTAGAAAACCACTAGGTCTACTAAAACTCAGTAACAGTTTTCTACTACCCAGCTTAATAACTAAAGTCTTTGGGACCTGAAAAAGTTCCTGGTGTAAACTTTTCTGGTTGTCCTTTTTTTGCCTATGCAGATTAATATGGCCTGATGATTTTGGCAAAACATCTTGTCTTATTTCAGTGTAACTGGGCTTTTTATTTTTTTTCTTTTCCTTACGGAACCTACTTGTGTCTTATTTTGCAGATCATACTCCACAGGAGTATTTCTGTCTGCTCCATTTGTAAAGCCATCAAAACAGTCATTTTGTGATGACCTTTTACTACAAAGTTAAGGTTCAGTTTATTTGATCTGATAATTTGGTTTGATTTTATACTGCATAGTTTCCACTGGTAAGTTAGTTTGAGCACTGATTTTTATCTCAAGAGTGTTATTTTTTAATTGACTGACTGTAGGCTAGATTATTTTTATAACTATTTTTTAAAAAACCCTGGATATATGAATTTTGGTCATCTATCACAAAGTAATTTTGTATAAAGGCTACAGTCTTTGCTTTTCTGCAAAGGGATCTTCCTGCTAACAGAAAGTCAAGCAACATTATGTATTCTTGAGGGACCAGCTGAAATAAAAATTTCTTGATTAGCATCGTAACTAAAAATATATAAAAGTTAGAATTGCAAATATATTATCCATATATAGGAAAAGGTATGTTTTGGGTTTTTTTTTGTTCTTTTTTCTCTTTTTCTAGTGGTTATTATTTGTATGCAGTTTATACTGTTAGAGTGTGCCTACATCCTATTTTAGTTTGAATCAGGAGTGTGCTTTTGAGCCCCTAGCCACCTAATATACCACACTTTGGTATACGCTGAGAAATAATCTTGGGATGTACAAACTGTTCAAATTTAACCCAAAAGAGGTATTTTCAGAGTGCATGTAGCATGTTCTCACAGCAAAGGCATGTTCAGTCAATGAAATGAGCATAGTCTATGCATTTTGGAGGGTTTTATGTGAACATTCAATCCTCAACAGCTGCTCCTTTTTATAGATTCACTTCTCCTAGGGTGACTTCATTGCTCTCTACTGCTTCCTGAGCAGGGGAAGTAGAGAAGGAGGTGCTGATCTCTTCTTTCTGATTTCCAGAAACAGGACACATGGGAATGATTCAAAGCTGCATCAAGGAAGGTTTAGGCTTGATAGTAGGAAGCATGTCTTTACGAAGAGGGTAGTTAAGCAATGGAAAAGGCTTCCTAGAGAGGTGTTCAGTACCTCAAGCTTGTCAATGTTTAAGAGGCATTTGGACAATATTTCTTATAATATGCTTTAACTTCTGGTCAGCCTTGAACTTGTCAGGCAGTTGGACTATATGATGTAGGTCCTTTCCAACTGAAAAATTCTAGTGTAGTTTAGCCTAGCTTATTCATATACTCTTCTGCAACTTATTACTGTAGACACAAATATTCCTAAGAGCATTAGCTAGCTCTAAAGCTAATTGACAGAATGGCTTGGGTCCTGGTCCACAATGTTACCCGTTTTTATCATTCAAAAGACAGTGACTGCTTGTAAACTATTTCTGCTGAAAGCTAAATCATGTACAGGATTTTCTTGAAGACTGGTAGTTTATCTGGATAAAAACTGTCTGGAGCAACCCTAACAACAATATAGGTGATTAAGTTCAAATCATCTTAGCTTAAAATGGGCCTGAAATGTTTTCTGCAATGCTAATTTACTGTTCCAAGCAAAGCTTTATTCAACTGTAGGTGCACTGGATGGAATAATTCCACAAAGTTGTTCCCACTCTTCAGCACTCTATTTTGAGGCTGACTACTTATTTCTCAGTGTTAGTAGTGGAGATATAATTAAATGGCACTGAGAACATGAGGAGGCACTGAGTCAGCAAGTCATAGTGGGTGTGAGAAACACACTGTATATGAGAGGGCAGAGCATGGGTCTCCATCATGGTACTGGTCTTCCAGCTCAAACAGTGACTTGTGTCAGAAAAACGCCCATTTGTCAAAAAAAAAAGGAATGCCAAATAATGTTCAGAGTCATGCGTAGTTATGCAGTGATAGCACTTGCCTGAGCCTGAAGTCTTCAAGCTCTTGATCCAAGCTCTGATATATTATGACTGTTGAGGGGGGAAGATCCTTGATACATTTGAACAGGAAATGTGAAAGCTAGATATATTATATAGATATATTATACAGCATTCGGGCTTTTATGGGACAATCATTGAAAGAAATGGATAACACAACACTAGATAAATGAATGGAATGTTATAACATGGCAGTTCTCCAATTTGCCACTTTGCTCCTTTCCCTCTCCTTTACATAGTGCAATCTAAAGGAAAATGAAATCTCTGCAGTTCCATCCATACATTTCTTTCCCTTGTGGGGAAATGGACATTTGCAACGGCTCTGCCCCCGTAAGTGATCTTAAATACTCATAGACAGTAATTGCTTTGTTGTATAAAAGCCACTGGCTGACTCATTCCCTTGGTTGTGTAACTACTGATTGGCATTTGTAGAGAAACCCTTTTAGCCAGCCTTCTTCTTCTGGCTTCCAGTTTGGCCCAAAGAGAAAATGGCCTAGCTTAGATCTGACCTACCTGTAATTGACAGCCTGCTCTTTGCATAGGCTTCTTTATTAAAACCAAAGAGTGCCCTCAAGCCACCAAGAATTGAACTAACCCCTAAAGCTGTCTTCATATCACTGATTGACTTACAGGGCAATTGGATATATGTAGCATTTCTAAAGTATTTTGTAGGAAAGCAAACTGACCAACTCAAAAAGCCAATATACATATCATAAATATTAATATGGGAACTATTTTCTATAGAAGAATATTCTCTGTAAGAACATCAATATAAAATATGTTGTAATCTTTCTTTTAAATGCAACAAAGTTAGAAAATATTCTTAATTAACATGGACAATGTTTCTCCTCGTAACCAAGACTTTACGGGGTTTTATAGTACTCTTTTCCATAATCAAAATTGTTCATTTTTCTAATCTACTTCTGATTTTCATCCTGCATTAAAAAATACCAAATTTTATTATTTTTGTATTTTAATTGTTTATTTGTAGGGGTTTTTAATTGCTATTGAAATAAAAAATAAACAGAGATTCCTTCTATCTGGCTACTATTATTTCTGATATGGTAGTAATGCTTTCCTTTTTCTTTCTTGTCTTGTTTTTTTGATTTTTCTCTACAGCAACAATCTCTCTATACAATAATAACAAAAGAAAACTGAATGCATAAACCAAGCACTGTATAATGGCTAGGTGCTACAGTGTAAGCATATTCTTATATGCCTGGATTTTGCACTGCATAATTTAAAAGACTTCTGAATGCAGATTGATTGGCATGATATTTCCTTTAGTGAGCTCAGCCCTTTTTATTAGTTTTATCCTATAATTCACTGTTAACAGTTGTTCATTCATTCTGCCGTCAGAAGCAAGGAAAAAAAACATTTTCTGTGATTTTTAAAGACTCAGTAAATTCGAGCATTGAGGTGTCTCAGTTACTAGGTGGAGAGAAACTATTTTTCGGATACCGTATCACACTCAGCATCCTATTCTCTGACCTCTTTCCAGGAGTATGTTAAGCTGTGTTATCTATGTCCAGTTTTAGAAGTGAGAGGGTTTTTTTCAGATATTTCAGTAAATTTAGCTGGGAGAAGGAAGGATGAGAGAGGTGCTTTGCCCTGGAAGTTATGAGGTTTTATGGTCCTACTTATGGTAGGTTGTTTAATTAACCTTGCACTCAGAAAGCCATGAAATTCTTCTTTTGCCTGTTGACAAAACCTTGTTACAAAGAGTTCCATGTTACCAAGGAAACATAGAGGTTAAATTATTTTTTTTAGAGCACTCAGGAGTCTTTTACACAGTGTAGACTTAGGCTTTGCAAAGTTATGACTCCTGCTCTGGTCATCTCTTAAAAGGGTCAGTGAGGAGCAGGACACATATTAGCATTACGCTAAACTGGCTGAGAAGTGTTTCTTACTAATGCATAGGAGATGGCCTAATGCGTGTTTTTAGTTAGAGTGAAAACTTGTGATTGTCCTGTGTGGTTGTGCTTCCTTGTTGCTGTAAGGAGTAGAAGAGCAGGAATCAGAAAGCAGAGACACTCCTGTGCTCAGTTTTATGAAGGTAAGAGGGGGAGTGTAAGCAAAGATAGCTTAAACCCACTGTACAAGGAATCAGGAACGTTTTAGCTTTTAAAATGCTCCACTTTACAGCAGCAATGAGAGGTGTACTGACGTTGGTTGAGGTGTCTGCGACTCCAGAGTTCATCAGCCATCCACTTTTCAACAGTTCTTTTGCCCAATGCATAGGGTGCAAACATCACATGGGCTTTTTAGGACTCTCAGACAGTTAAGAAAAGAAATTTGTAGTGTTAACTTTCAATCACATATTGATGATAGTAATGCCAGAAGCCAAGAAGCATATTTCTGCTACAGTACTTCTAGAATATTAAACTGTAAACAGCTTCAGAAATATTTATAACATCAGTTTTGTTTTTCTTAATGAATTCCACTTGCTCTAAGTTTTGAGAGTGAAGAAACGGTTCTGTATTTATTGTGCCATCTGTTCATGACAAGGGATGGAAAGGATTTGAGAATGCTGAGCTTTTCTTGTAAAAGCGTATACCTAATGCCACCTTGGGGAAAAATAATTTGAAAATACCCTTGAAGTTACCTTGATGGATTAGAATGGTAACAAAGGGAAAGTTACGTGAGAGAGCTGACAGGCTGTTGACCTGTTTTGCCAAAATAACAATGATAGGAGAAGCTATTTTCAGTGGTTAATTTAAGTTTTCTGACAAGTACGAAGAACTATAGATGTTGAAGGTCAAATTCTGCTAAAAAGTTCAGATATGCTGTTTGTGTCCAGACATCCACCAGCAACTAGAGATCAAACTCTAATGTCTTTCTCTAATTGACAACAGTTTCAGGCTAGTAAAATTCCACTTATTTTCTACTTTTTTTCTAGATTTGCACCTCAAATGTAGAGTCACCTAAGTTGGTGCAGAACCTTTCTGCACTGTACTGTGTTACAATATCACTAGTGCTCTTTTTTCCTTGGCAGAAAAGTAATCTTATTCCTGCATTGCTTAACATCCCCAATAAAAAAAATAATTAAAACAAAAATTAAAAATCTACTCCATTTATTTTTCTTGTTTTCTTTATAAATTTGCTTTCTCTGGTAATAACTTTTCCCCTTGCTGCCTCAAAAAGGGGTAGGGAAAAAGTTCTCACTGGCATTTGTGAAGGTTTGGGGTTTTTTTATATTCATTTTTGTATACCACACTTTGCACATCATCCTACTGAGCAAGGTCAGATGCAGAACCTTGCAATCAGGTTGGCTTTGTGGATACTCAAGAATCTCGTGCTTTTGCCTGGTCTTTCCTCTCTTTCCTGTCTTCTATTTATTATTCTCTTTTCAAGCTCTGATTGTGTAGCCTCCCATCCTCAGATTTCTTTGTTTATCGAAATCAACCTAAACTTTCAGATTAATTTCCTGGAAATGTTTCATTTCAAATTAATTTTCTGAAAATGTTTAATTTGGGACATTTAATGTTACATTTGAAAGGAGGATGTAACATTGGTATTGCCCTTTGTTTACAAAACTCTTCCTTTGTTGGATATATAAAACATACCTGAGAAGATCCAAATCTTCATCATTGCATATAAATGCTGTGAATTCAGTTTTTCTCAATCTCTCCTTTTGTGTTTAATTTCCAAGAAAACCTGAAGATCTAAACCTTAAAGACCTGTGTTCTGTATCTCTCTATTTTTTTCTTCTTTTGTTAGATACAGTAGGTTTCAATTTCTCTGCAATTTGAACCACCTTCAGGTGTTATTTGGGAGGGATCAGGTTTCATTAAATAATTGGACAATACAATGCAACTGAATTTAGGCAGATATGTATTGAATATTTCTGTTTGTCATTCTCTAACTTGTTCATTAACAAGACCCTGACCAGTTTCGTAAGAATGAAGACCAGTAACTCTATTCAGCTGTAAATCTAAGCTTAAGAGATGTTGCTCAAGTTTCAAAAATAATTCTCCTCATAAAAAAAAAAAGAAATAAAAATAAAAGAAGGAATAAAAATTTGTGGGGGAAATAAGTTGGTTTGTTAATAGTGCAAAAGCATAAAACTCTGTGTGGATTAGAAAAGCGGACTCTATTCTCTTTTTCTTCATACCCACACATTTTAATATAGATGCATATATAAATTTATTTATATCAATTTGATATGGGGTATGTTTTCAGAATTTCCTAGGGCCTCTCACATGTAACTGTAGGTGGACGAAAGAGAAACAGAGCTCATGCTTAGGAGAAGATTGGAAGGTAGATAAAAATCTGCCAAGCATCCTGTGTCTGACATGTGTTTCATTCTTGTGAAATGCAGGCCTTAGAGATGAATGCCAAAGAACCTGAGGCTTTTTTAGCCTTCCCTTTTTTCCTGGATTTGACCCTAAACTGTAAATTCCAGCTTAAGATTGTAAGACATTTACAAATTCATGCCCAGAGGTATGTTATTAGCACTCCAGTCTTTGTTTTATTTGTTACATGAGAATTGTTGAGCTTGTATTCAGTCAGTACTGAATATTCAAAGAAAGCAGCCTCAAGCCTGCACAGGTGTGAAAATAAATTGGGTTTAAAATACAATTATTTGTTCTAGGTAACAAACAACTACCTCTAAGCCTTTGCTTCCGAAGTTGGTTTTACCTTTTTGCACAGATCCAACTCTGTCAAGCAGAGTAAGCTTTTTTTTCTCTTGGAAGGAAGATTGTACTGCAGGGCTCAATTACAGAACATCTTTGGTCTCTAATTAAATTGTCTCTGTTGTAATTATATTACTTATGAAAATAAATCTTTCAAATGTCATCAGACATCTGTGAAAAGTTCAACGTTTTATTAGGAGTTTAGCTGCAAATTATTAGAGATTCCTAACATTAGGAATTACACATGGCTTAGAATAGAGTAGGTTAAATAAGTACTGCTGTGCTATATTTGATACAGTTATCACTGTATAACACTGCAGTATGATGTTTTTCTTTCCCATTCATTTCACTGTTAAGATGGTTCATTTCAGAGGTGACTTTGTTATAGCTTGTCGTGAAGACAGAAGGTAGCTGGGACACCTTAGTCTAATAGAAGTAGCCATACTGCACCTGCAGTAATACTCACTGATTAACATTTTTAGGCTAGTAAAAGTTCTTGAAACAGAAAAAAAACCCAAACAGTACAAAATCCAAGCCCATATGCATTGACTTAAAAACAAAACACATCTAGCCAACTGATCCATCTCTGCCCCAGTCTATACCCTGAAGAGCCCTGTAAGCATCTAGTAGAACTTTTGCACGGTTTGGTAATTTGGGCTAAAGGTCTTCATTTGAAGAGAATTCTATGTATTTGGTAGCCATTGAAGTTTTTTTCTCCCCTTCATTCACATCTTTTTTCATTCACTTTTTTTTTCCTCAATAAAAAAATTAATCTGTTTGAATTTTTAAACATGTACACATTAAATTTCAGCACATATAGTGACATACTGTGGCCCATTAACCACTTTGCAATCCTTTTGTTCCAAGGCATTTTTAGTATGAATTTTACACTCTACAAATTACTATTTCATTTCTGGGCTGGTCAAGAACTCTTTGCTGAGCGTCTTCTAATCCTAGTGATTTGTTGTTGTTCATTTCATGAGTCTGTTTTAAAGCCTTTTCTAGTTACATTTCAATATGACACAGATCTGTTCAGCACCTCTTCTGGAATTGAAATCTTCTGGCATGGGAATCTCCCCAAATTTCAGCATATCAAATAGAGAGACACATATTTCCCTTAGCATTCTGGTGTGGCTTTACCTCCTCTGAATATTTTCTTTGTACTTTGATAACCTATTGGTCCTTCAGACTCTTTTCTAGGCTTTCTTCTCCCAGTGCATTTGGAAAGAGTTATAATTTCCAAGAGGCTGTTCCACAGTTCTCTTTCTTCTTTTGGAAGCTAACAGTGTCTCATTCATTTTTTCTTGTCGGAGCAGGGGAGGGAAGAAATTATGAGTATTTTCTATATATGTGTGCATATTTTCTATAGATGTGTGTGTAGCTACATATGAAAATATTTTTCCCCAAGGATGTTTTATAATTTCTAATAAGTTTCTTTATCTTGCTCATTAGTGATAGTGAAAGTTTTTGGTATGAAAACTTTTTCTGAGGCATGCAGCATACTACCTCAGAGTTATCCAGTTATCTGGGCATCCAGTTGTAAATATCTTTGTGGCTATACATTATACAATGTAATTTTTTAATATATGTATATATATGTGTGTACATATATATATTATGTACAATAATATACATTATACAATGTATAACTTGGGGTGAAATCCAGTAAAAAGGGGATTCCATTGAACATCTACTCAGAAAGCCTGCAGAGTAGTAACAAATTTTTCATTGATTTTTTTCAAAAAATACAAATAATTCAAAGTACCCTGAAGCAATTATCGGCTGCTTCTTCAGGAGTAATGACATGTAGGCTCATCATCCTTTCAAGAGTCAGAGGAGTTGCTTTGGTGTTGCCTGTTTCACAGACAGGGAACTACATAACATTTAAGAACCCTTCCAAAAGGGAGGAGACAGACAAAGGATAAAATTCTGCCAGTCTGCTGTGATGGTGTTCAGAAACATTTTATGCTACAAAGTTGTTAATTTGTGAAGAAGTTAAGATTGCAAAATACAAATACATCCTACCCTTAGACAGCTGGTTGACTTGATAGTTTGTTGCTTACCAGTGGTAAGCACCTAAAAAATTGTAGAATGGAGAAATAGTTATTCCCTGTTTGAGAAGTGAGAACCGTTTTCCTTGTCAAGGCATACCTCACATGCGTCTATAAATACTGTGTGTGTATGTAGTCATGCACCAGTGATCATCTCAACCATTGCAACCCTCTTACTTGCACGGAATGGTTCATAGATTAAATAAGAAATGACGGTATCCCTTTAGTTTATGCTGTCTATGGAACTTAAATGCAGTGACTCCTGAAATCCTTTATTACCTGGGCAAAAAAGCAGACAATACTATTGGATATGTAAATGTCTTTGATTAAATAGCAATGACACTAAAGAGACAGATTTTTTTTTTTTAAATTCAGTTACAATTTATTATATAGGCATAACTTAAAAGTTTGAGAAAAGTGTAATGGATTTAAAGCTGTCTGTCAAGACACAAAAAAGATAATTCTATTTCTACTGATATTTAATAGATGCTATATAATCAGAATGGGAAAAAATTACTTGAATAATATGTATAACAGATACTTCATTATTCAGTAAGTAACAATGCTAAATCACTGTATAAATAATACCATCAACTTAGCCAGTGAAAGGCACCCAACTACTTTCCAATATGGACAATAATTGCCTTTCTGATTATTAATGGTCTCTAGATTAATTACCATTTAGTCATGTCACACTGACAGTCTATCCTGTGCTCTTCCTCTGTTATCTAGGTCCTCTTAGACTTCAGTTTTACCAAAAGGCTCTCTCCTGTGAGTATTTTTACATTGCAATCTGTCACATAGAAAAATTTTGTTGCTATAAAGTCACTTATATCAATATACTGCAAATATACTTCAAATCTTTATAAGTTGCTTTCCTTACTGCATCTGACATGCTTAGGTATAAAATAACTTTTTTAAAAATATAGATTTTTGCTGGATTTTTTTTCTGTATGCGTCATATTTTCTCATAAAGTGGAATTTAGAAGTAATGTATTATTTATAATAAATCAACATTTGTTGCCAAAGGTGTGATACAAAGCATTGGTCTTGTAGAAATAAGCTTACTTTCTTGGTTTTCTATTCTTCCTTCAATTTCACTCATTGTCATTTGGTAACCAAAAAGATAATAATAATCAGAATGAGATGTTTTTAATTTACTAAGCAGAAAGTATAAGTATGAAAAGAAAACATAGAACATTGTTGGCTGAATTTTTCAGTGAAGAGAACATTATTCTGTTTTGCTGTGAACTATTCCTGGGCTAATGTAGCTTTTTTCATGGAAGCATAGTGAGAGATTGAAAAATTTCTGAAATGGGCATGCACTCTTGCTGTCCTGAGATTACAACAAGAGAAAAGACTCATTTGGGATTTTTGAAAAGATGATGAAGTCACTAAAAGTCTAATTCATGCAGAAGAGCAGTCAGGAAGGGTACTATTAAATACTGCTTTAACAGTGTGCTTATTCTTTTTTATTTTTTTTTTTTTTTTAATTTGCTAATGAACCAAATGTAGATGTAAGTTGGGGCAATAAGTTCTTCAGGCTACTGAATTCTGTTTTGATTTGTCCCTGTTTTGACTGGTCATTTACAAGTGTTCCTGAATACTGTCTGGTTTTCTCTATTGAGTCTGTGAAGAAAAAAAGAATCGTGTTCGCAATGCCTGAACTGTTTCTCTAGATGTGATGCATACTAAGGCTGTAGGTGGTTTTAGAAAGGACTGGGCAAATAAATTGAAAGAAAAATTCACCAAAACCTATTTAGTACAAAGTCATTACAGAGTTTATCTGCTGATTGAGACACACATCACTGGATGAAGAAGGGGAGTATTGCTCATCTGTATTTTACTCCCTTATCTACATGTACAATTTGTGACCTCTAGAGATAAAAAAGTTTGCTGGCTGGACCTTCTTTCATCTATTAGGATTTGTATGTTTGATTGTTGTTATCAATTATTTAGACACTCTTATGAAAGTAGTTTTGGATTTCTATTACCTGGTGGAGCTTTATCTTTAAAGCAAACATATGTTCCTTTATTTCTCTTGTGTCTTACTTAGTTTAGCTCATTGAAAATTTGAAAATAGATATGAAAACCAAACACAGCTTATATTAGCTAATTCAACCTTTTTTCAATGTCTGTAGGAATAGTAGCCATAGAAATGTTTCAGATTCCTGGTGTTGGTGTAACACAGGAATATTGTACTTTTAAAACAAAGTTGTGGGGAGAGTAAAAAAATCAGAATTAGTTACTGCTTTGAAAATGTAATCATCCCACTTTTCCCTCTTTAGGAAGAGCAAGACACTTCATATTTTGTATCTCCCTCAACTATAATTTTTCTTTGATTTTTTCCCCTAATTTTAATTTTATTCGAGTTGTAGAACTAAATTAATTCGTGTTCCTGAGTTCTTTGCACCCAGATCCCAAGCCCAAATCTAGGTTCATTATGTAATTTTAGAGCTGATGTAAAATACTTGAAAAATCTTGGCCAAAGCATTGCCATGCTCTCCTCCCTTCAATCCTTGTTCATTCACATGTACTAGGTCCTAGACATATATAATGACATACTTAAAGTGCTTTATCTCAGTTGAAAATGTTTAAGAATTGCTTTTTTTTAAAGTTTATTGGGCAGAATGAGGATAATCTTGGGGGGGGGGTGGTTATTTTGTTTAATTTGGTTTGTTTGAGTTTTTTAAAATATATGTATTTTCTGCTGTAGGTTATACTTAAAAAAAGTAGTTGAAATGTTAGTGAACATTAAGAATATGTTAGCAGCATGAGCAACAGGATAGGAGGAACTTAGGGTCTGAATTCCTGTTTTTTAGCCTGTCTATCATCAAAGAAAACGTGGAGTTTTTTCTGTTGTAATTTATCAAGATACAAATTCTTTTACTTATTGTTAGCTATATTCTTATTTGTTCTTTTCCTCCTTGATTTTTTTAGAATTGATACTATTATAGGAACAAGAAGAGGACAAACAACTCTCTCATTTCAAAGAAGTACTCTAACAGAAAAAAATCCTCCAATCTTCCATTGATTTTCATTGTTGCTTTGTACTTCCCCTTCCCCCTTCCTGATTCAAAGATGATATAAGATAGACTAACCCATTATTTACTTCAGTCACAAATATTCATTGAAAGCTCAGGACTACTTTATGTTCAAAGACATATCTAGTTACATTCTTACCCATATCTCCACAGATGTCTATGAGAGATGTCTGTATACTGCTAATTATCTTTGGAAAAAAAAGGCCTAATAGTTCAATTCTTTACTTTGACTTATTTTTATATCCTATTGACTGCTATAATTTGAAGCTCCTACTGCTCTAATCTTCCTCTAAATCTGAACTGCATTTTGAAGCTTCAATAGTTGATAAAATTGTTATCAATTACATGCCCTGCTGTAACTTACAAAAAATGATCCCCTCATTCTGATGCAGAAGGATGATACAATCTCTCTTCAAAATATTTCAAGAATTCATGCCAACACCTGGCTTGGAATTGCAAGCAAGTATTTTGAGCACAGCAGCTGACTGGCAAAGAATGCCAGGGATCCTCAAAGAGCTAAAATTATTCAAAAGTGTGTCTTTATTAGTATTTTGATGTCTTAATCAGCAGTGACATGTCTGAATATGGTACTATTAAAAGCAACAAAAATGTTGCTTTGAAAACCTTAGCTCCAACTTCAGACTTCATAATACTAGCTGAATGACACTTTGTAATGACTCAAACTCAAATAATCCCTTAAAATATAAAAAAATATTATCCTGTTTCTATAGGATGTAAATAGGCTTGCTTATAGGCTTGGGGGGTTTTGTTAGTTTTTTCTATACAGTGCTTTAGCAGTTTATTGGAATCTGTGTCTGTGGAGAAATTTACATAAAAGTATATTTGTTAAATTTATTGGTATTATCCAACAAATTCTGCTAAATGCTTACATTGTATTTAAACGAAAAATAGAAATGCAATAGCTACTTCACTGCTTTCTGGCCTAGTGCTTTTCCCATATACTTAAAAAAGCAACGTATAAGTAATGAAAAGCCAATCACAGCCTGATTTGAGTAAGACCTTTACGAATATTTTCATGTATAGATGAACAAAAATATATCAGCCAGGTGATTGCGTGGGTATTCCCTTAGTGCCTTTGACCAATTAGGTCATTGATTCTAGCTTGTTTATTATATAATATTCAAGTACGTCAGGTTTGTGTATACATAAGCTGTCTGTACACGGCACTTGCTGCCTGCTCCATCTGCGTGATGCTGAACATCTGGGCAGAGTAATTCTGCTAGCCTGTTGCACAACACATTCAGTTAAGTAGCAAATAAGCTCTGCCTCAGGATAGTGGTGCTAATGTTGATAATATTGGTGTGCCCAAAGGTATTAGCATGCTTTCTTAGACTCTGGTCCAATACATTTTTATTCACGTGAGTAGAATTTTCTCAGTGAGATATTCCTATGATAATCAACAACCCTCATGGCAGTAAAAAAAATAGCAAAAAACCCAATCAGTTATTTGCCAGAAAAAATTCCTCCACTTAAAATTCCTATAGTCAAGAAATGTTTTTTAGTGTGGCTCCCTAAAGATAGGAAGCTAAGTCTTATACAATCGTGCTTTCTCTTTCTGTGTCTCTGGGTATCTTCTTCCGTACAGTTTTGAGTCCTTTCACTATTTTGGTTGAAATTAGCAAGAAAAGCAAAAGTTCCCTGAATATTTCAGGTTATGTAGCCCTTATCAGCCCAGTAGAAAAGAGAGTAATGAGGCTGAGCTCATACTGAAATCTTAACTTCGATAAACACCAACAATCTACATAGGCAGGACACGGATAATGACCTAGCATCATGAAAAGCCTTGCTTAGTACGTACTTAAGTCACGTACAATATAAAAAATCTTTTCTAATATGGGAAACCAGTCATCATTATTTCTCTTGCTCACTGAACAACTCTGCTTGAAAAATGGTCACCATGTGAAATAAATTGTATGTTTCTAACTAGGAATACACTGAAAGAAATTTTATGTGTTTCAGTTCCACCAAAATTACAAATATTCTTGTTTTCCAAAGCTTTATTTGGAAAAAAAACTTAACTAATGAGTAGCTGCTAGCAGGTTCCAGGGAATTTCTGAACATCCTAGTGGAGAAGATGATTCACAAACAAAAACCAAAAAAGTATTAAAACAGTCCGATTTAGTATGTGAACTGCATGTTCCTGTAAAGTCAGATGAAAGGGGAAAACAGGAACTGAGCAAAGGTGATCTATTCCTTAATAGTGGAACTACTCTGTGATCCCAGTTGTGTATGAAAAGTATGTCTATGTAATTTGTTTTATCATTCCATCTGGTTCAGCAGGAGCTAGACCACCTAAGGAAAAAAAAATAAATTTCTGGGCAATTTGTTAATTCTCATAATATTTAAATGTTTACTTTGTTCTTCATCTAATTTCAAGTTTTCTTTGCCTTGCTTTCTTACATTCCTCTCTTCTCTCTCAGCTCTCTCCATGTGTTGCAGCAGTCAATTAGCCCTTGGCACTAAAAACCTGTCAAGCAATTTTTGAAATATGCAACTTCAGAAACAAGTTCTTAGGAAGTTGAAGGGAGGAGGAAGAAAATAACCCCTAGTCCTCTGACTTCTTGTATCATGCTTACATAAACATTTGCTCTAAAAATTTTGTATCTTGAAAAGACTTACACGTAATACCATATTTTTTTTATTCCACTGCTCTCTACTGAATCTAAAAATGAATTTACAAGATTCCCAAAACCAAACATTTTTTTTTTTCTTTTCAGAATATTCAAGCACTCAGGAGTTAGAGAAAAAAACAGTTGTAGATAACTATTTACTATCATGTTTTAATGAGATACACTGTTTATGCCATACATTGCAAACAAAACTTACAGAGTTTATATGGAGTATCTTCAGCAGAAAAATATATGAATTATTAAAACAAGTCTTGGTTCCAGTTTCTATTTTGCAAAATATTCGCTCAGCACAACATATTTGTATACGTATGTGTGTATATATGCATATACACATATATAATACACCCATACACACATACAGATGTATACATGTGGATGTATGTCTATGAATGTATATGTAAAATAATTCCACCTACAAAGTTTATGGAACATATACCTTCAGTGAGAAAACCTGGGTTCAAAAATAACTTGCAGGTTTGAGAATTTAGTTCAGGAATTTGGTTCAAGGATTGTACTGTGACTTGGGAGTTTGACTTTGTCCTTTAGAATGAGGTTTGTTCAAACTGGACAATTCTGTGTGTTTTGTTTCTGTTTGTTTTTTCTCAATTACACTTGATTTAGCTTAGTTGTTCTCAGTTAAGCTACAGTATACTTAAATAGTACAGCAGGTGACCATTTACTTGAAGCTAGCTGAAGCTCATTCTTATATCTGTTCTAATATATATATATATATTTAGTGAAGAATAGGAGTCTGATTATATCTTTGAATTGTCCTCCTAGCACCTAACATTTTCTTGAGAGGCTGAAACAGTGTCATTTGGAAACAAATTTAGTAGCTACTGGAATTCTTTTGTTCCTACTCCATTACACTATTCAAATGTAGCTTATGTTGCTTTCATTCACAGTGGGCATGCAGTATCTCATTATGCCTAAGAATAACATTTTGGCCATATTTTTTAGCATTTGGATTTCAGAAACATTGAATTTTGCTTTTCATCCTTCTTTCAAAAAGATCTGGGAGAAGAAAAGAAAGAACACGGTTCCATCCTTGCATTGACAGTGATTTTAGGAAAATAGACATTTCAGATGTGAAGGAAAGACGTTATTCAGCTTTAGAGTTTAATTTCATTTCTCTAAAAAAGAAAGAACAAAATTAAAACTATTAAAAAGAAAAAAAGAAAAGAACAAAAACCCCTAAACCCATTATTATCATAGTACAATAGTTTGAAAAAGACCTTGAGAAGACTAATTCCAACTTCAGGGACTTTTGTTTGTGGTCGTTTTATGGTCATAAGCCATCTGTTTACCAGCTCCTTTCATTTCCAACAATGCTGTCAGTGTCAGGAGTTTAGTTTGCCATTCATCTGCCTTTAGTACATAGCTGTCTTTATTTGACCTGTCTTTATTTGACCTGAGAAATAGTTTATATAAGGTATAAGAGGAACACTGTGCATGTGACTCAATGCCTTATCTGGCAATTTAGTTGCTCATTGACTGAGAACTACTGGACAGAAGTAGAATCATGGGCAGTACCTCAGACTTTAAAGATGTTTGCTCTACAAAGTCTTTTGGGAATCTATTTTTTGTTGTATCTTTTTTTCATATATATATATTTTAGTTTTCTATTCTACCACTTCTTCATTCTTCTCACTAAAGGTTTCTATCTTGTCTTTTTCTGTTATTGCTGCAATGCTTCACAGTTGTTTGATTTGCTATTTTAGTCCTCCTCAATCTAAATCTGCATCTCAGAATTCATTCCATTTTGGATTCAAATTAATGTCTCACAATGAGTAACATAATTATATATAACTCATTAATTTTTTCTAAGTCAAAACTTCTGTAATGAATCACCTGTGTCGCAGCATTAGGAGTTATCTTTCAGAAGTTTCCTGGTTTTGGAAAAAAAGTACTTTGCTGTCTCAGTTAGGCTTAGTTTCACAGTGTTTCAATTGCTTTATGTATAATAATAACTCAGTAGTTCATCTTTTTGCTGCTTCTTTCTTTCTCACATCCCACTATATCCATGCTTGAATCTATGCAGTGTGTCCTGTGAATTTTGCCTGTGAAATGGTTTTAGCTGCTCCTGTTTTCTCACTACCAACATTATCTTTCCTGAGCCTCACTTTTTTCATAATTTCTGTCCCAAATATCTCTGTGGAAACCAGCTCTTATAGAACAGGATTTCAGCTTGGCCTCTACGAAGAGATTTATTAACAATGCAACTACCTATGTGAATTCAGTTAATGGTTGTAGCTGCAAGAAGATTTCCAGAATCCCTAAGAGAAGCTCTTGTCAGTTCTGTTAAAGAGTCCATACTGTGTCCTTTAAAATTTGATGGGCCAATTGTAAGCTCCTCAAATAAGGACAGTCTCTTTCTGCACTTCAGTCCTTCATCCAGTAATCACATGTGATTTTTTTTGAGCTCTATGTATGTTACTGTCATGTAATTATCCCAGAAGAGTGGGATAGTTTAACTGGAAAACTATATATAATGAAGAAGAGTTTTTATTTTACAGTAAGTCCTACGACATTTATGAGGAATAGAACAATGAGTTTATTCTGGTGATAAACAATTAATGTATACTAGACTTTCATCTCATGGACACAGGATATAAAGACAGAGATTCTGACACCTTAATGTCTTTAACTCTGTATGCAATTTCCAGTTCTAACT
The DNA here is from genome assembly GCA_026283785.1 of Coracopsis vasa. Classification (NCBI taxonomy): domain Eukaryota; kingdom Metazoa; phylum Chordata; class Aves; order Psittaciformes; family Psittacidae; genus Coracopsis; species Coracopsis vasa. The sequence goes on from JANHGB010497737.1 coordinate 45,291, forward strand.
GTACTGTCTATAGTGTGCAGGTACTTGTGTGCAAGGGTGTATTGAAGAAACAGCCAGTGAAGCATAAGTTCTAATTTTTTTTCAATCCAGAGAATCCACAGCTAGCTGTGGATGCAACGGTACGGTGGGGCCTGTGCCAGACATATATAGATTGCACGCATACCTGAAATTGAGCTAATTATATGCAGTTATTAAGCCTTAGTATTTGTGTACAGAGTACTCCTACACAATGAATCTAGTGTGTAGGCAAATGAGAAGTTTCCAGATAATCCTAGATTCTGGAGGCGTCTCTGAGTAGTACCTAAAAGTACAGCTCTGAGAGCTGAGTATTGTAAATCCTGTATCAAAAGAAAGGGCTTTCTAAAACTTATAACTGTAAGTATGGCTCAGCCACACTCAAATGCCTTTTCACTATTAAAAAGCATCTTCTTCAGAAAATAAAGTGTGTGTGTTGAGGAGACTGTACATTATTACAGTGTGTCAGTAAAGCAAGGCTTCAAAATAAACAAACCACAGAAAAACAAACAATACATACCCTGCTGTCCATGCAGTGAAAACTTGTCCTAAAAATAATCCTCATCATTTTGTCCCTCCAGTTAGGCTTATTCTCTTTTGCTCCTTTGCATCTTTGGAGTCAATCCTTAACAATTGCCTCTTATTCATGTGCATTCATAAAACTGATTGTAAGCTGGTTGATACTGACTGTATTCCTTATCTTAAATTCTGATGTCTGTTAGAAGATTCTAGAGTGAGCAACAGGTGAGCAGAATACAGAAAAAGACGTGAAGAGGGGTAGACCCCCAGAAGAGAAGGTTTGCTTGACTTACAGTAGTACCAGACAAATACTTTTGTACAGAATTTAATGTCCCTCTGGTGTACGTAAGAAGGCAAAAATGAACAATAATCGATTTTGACATTTATTACTGTGTATTTTGAGTTCCATTGCCTTGAGCATATTAAATCAGGGGCTCTGTTATTTTTCAGTATTTGTAGACTTGTAAAAGGAGCACAGAAAATGCACACAATATACATATTTATACAGATACAACTTGAAAGAATATTTCATTAGTTAACTAGCTTAATTTTGTAAAGAAAACAGCGATCTTTTGTGGGATAGCAAATTAAAAAAAAATGCCTGTTTTCATTCTTGTGTTTTCTCATGTATGAAAATACTGTTTCTGAAAATAATTGTTGACCAAGTAAGAAAGCAAGTTAAAATTCAGATTACTTATACAAATATCAGTTGAAAAAGAAATCATTAAAGTGAGCCGTGTGAACCACCTGAAATGCTGAGAGAACTGAACTAACAGAATGAAACTCTCATAGAATATTTTTCAGCAAAACCATGCCAACATACTAGTCATTACAGTAATATTTATATTTCAGTACCTTGATAGTTTACTCTATTGCCAAGGAATTCAAGAATGACATTTTTCACTCACTGTTTTCTCAGAGAATGCTATTAATCTTTTCTTAAATTAATACCTCTGTGCATTTAATGTATTCAAGTAACTTGAAAAAAAAACTTCAAAAGAGTGTAATTGGTTTAGTTGGTTTAAAACATTTAGGGGAAAAAAAGATAAGATCTCTTTAGTAGCCAGAACTTCTTTGAATTTGAATATCTCTACTTCAGAAGGATCCACATTGATCATTGAGTCAAACTCTCTGCTCCTCACAGGACTACCTAAAACTAAATCATATGACTAAGAGCATCACACAGATGCTTCTTTAACTCTGACAGGCTTGTTGCTGTGACCATTTCCCTGGGGAGCCTGTTCCAATGAATGACTACCCTCTCAGTGAAGAACTTTTTCCCAACATCCAATCTGAACTACCCCTGGCACAACTTCATTCCATTTCCTTGTGTCTGATAACCAGAGAGACCAACACCTCTCCCTCCACTGCCCCCCTTGAAGAAGCTGTAGACTGCCATGAGGTCACTCAGCCTTTTCCTCTACAAGCTGAACAAACCTCAGCCACTTCTTGTAAGTCTTTCCCTCATGACCTTTCATCACCTTGATTGCCCTCCTATGGACATGCTCTAATAGTCCAATGTCCATCTTGATGTCATACTGAGGAGCATCCTGAGATGGCCGTGTTACCAATGCCAGTTACGACACGGCCACCACCAGCATTTTGCCCATTGTGATATGTCCACAACTTCACCAGAGAGCTGGTGGCAGGCCTTTGTGACACGGATATGACCCTCTTAACATCAGGAAGCACTGTTTTACAGTCAGGTGATCAAGCACTGGCACAGGTTGCCCAGAGAAGTTATGAAGTCTCCATCTTTGGAGATATTCAAAAGCCAACTGGGCATGGTCCTCAACAGCTGGCTCTAGGGAACCCTGCTTGAACAGGGGATTGGACCAGATGACCTCCAGAGGCCTCTTCTACCCAGGGGTCTTCCCCCTCACAACCACAATGTTCCTTCAAAGTAAATCTCCAGCTTCTTCCTTGAGCTATGCTCTATCTTGACTTTGTCGTGGTATTTATATTTAAATTCTCAAGTGGATTACTTTCACTGTGTGACATAGAGTCTCTTCAAACGTATGAATGAAGTAACATCTTTATACAGCAAAAAAAAGCAATTGCACACTAGGTAAAGCAAGAAAAATAATAAATGTTGGGTGGAAAATGATTTAAGTCATGTTGATGTTCTCAACATGTATTATGAAACTAATTACACTTATATGAAGTTAATTTTAATGCCTTCTCTTACCCCTCAATGATGTTACCATTGTCAGACCCAATATGTAATTTGTTTTGACAGTAAATTGTGGAAAATTACTTTGGAAGAACTAGATGTGGTACATTAGAAGAACACAGTACTAGTTGAAATGTTTTAAGGAAAGAACGTGACCAAAGAAACTATTTTTGCTCTTCATACCATATTTTTCACTCCTTTTTCCTGCCACAGAGAAGTGACCAGTATAAGAAAAGCTCATGGCAAAGAAATAGGGAGCACTGGAAGGAAAAGAAGCGGAAGGTAAAGAGGAGAAAAAAAAAAAAGAATGGAAGAATGTAGTGCTTTCCTGAGAATGCATTACTTCTCAAAGATGGACTCTACCATTTATGACTGTCTAAGGTGACAAGGAATGCAGGTTTCAGCTGGGATCACTAAGAAGTTAGTGATTCCTGGAAGCCCTTTAAATCCAGGAATTACTCCAAGTTAATGGTAGGGGAACAGCAGGCAGAATAGCTTTTCAGTGATGATTTATTTTATTGCTTAAGCTCTATGAATTTCTCTCCTGAAAAACACATTGGTATTTTATTTGATATAGATGAGAGACATTGGCAGTGATGGTGAGTATACAGAGCATTTGGACAAATTAGTAAAAAGGTTACTACATCCATATGTGTGTTGCTTCAGGGATTAGTTGAATCTATTCTATGAGACAAATGCCTACATTTAAATATCCCACAGATTTGAGGAGATTTGTGGGAGCCGTCTATGTTTAGAAAGTACATTTATTAGAGGAATCAAAAACTGTAATAACCCAGCACATTTTAAATCTGAGTCTGAATGCTTGTTTCAGTGGAATGTGACTCCAAACAGAGCTATTGAGGCAAACTGAGATGCCATTTTCAGGACTAGTAACTTAATAACTAATCTCTGAAGATCTGTAGCTATCAAAAATTTGCAAATTTTGAATTATTGGTCACAGTTTCCAATGGTTTTGTCTCTTTTCAAAACTTTAGCAAATTAATGCTCTTTTCCATGAATAACCAGCCAATATTTCTTTTGTTTTAAATTTTATATTTTTTTTTTTTTGAAAATAGTGATGTCCAAGAAAAATCTCAGAAGAGTATAGACACGTGGATATTTTGCGTTACAAAGTCCTCTTGTGGGTGATTTGATGCAATAGCTAAGTTATACCTAGGAAGAAGCAGCTGAGGGTATGTCAGCATATTCATTTGTAAAATAAAGACGAATGTCAAGACTAATTGCATAATATTTTCAAAGGGTTGTCCCAGTCAAACCTACCAGGTGCTTATGGAACTCAGCCCAGAAGAAATTGAGTTTCTGGGCATGTTGGTGTTTTGCCCTAAAAGGATAGAATTGCTAATGCGAGTCACGGAAATAAAAGCAATAAAACCTGTGGTTCTCTGCTTCAGAATCTCTCACCTGAATTCTTGGAAATTCTTGGAAATTTTGTGTTTTCCATTAATTTCCTTCTGTCTTCATATTTTTCATTGTAATTTTTCTTTTTTCTTTTCTGTTTCTACAATTTTAATATATCTCAAATTTTTCAAAACTCAAACAAAAAAGAAATTTCTACCACAGTTTTCAGATTTTTGCCTTATGACTCTTTCAAGAACTAAATCAAAGTCCTTTCATTTGTAGAAGCCCTTTCAGGACTTAGGTTGGGTGTTGACTTCAAGAGTGATGGAGCCCTGTTCCCTGGAGAGGGCTGAACACCTCCCTGACCCTTGGAAGTGATGAATGAATTCCTTGTTTTGTTTTGTTTGCATGCATGGCTTTTGCTTTACCTATTAAGCTGTCTTTATCTCAACCCATGAGATGATACCCTTTTACCCTTCCAATTCTCTCCCCCATCCCACTGTGTGATAGCAAGCAAGCAGCTGTGTGGGGCTTAGTTGCAGTCTAGGGTTAAACCACAATATGTATTCATGCTAATGTCAAGTTTTTGTGTCTGAAATTCTGTATTTAATTTGTCTCATGTTATTAATTTCTGACTCTGAAATCGAATAGATAGCACTGTTTATATGCTTACATAATTTTATCCTGCAAAGGCTAGAAATATTTCATTAAAAAAAAAAAGTTCCAAATTTGCAATCCTAGAAATAGGTCACAGTGTTCTTCTAATATGTGTGCATGTCAACAATAGAGCTCTTACAGCAAGGCCACTGTCAATTGATTTACTACTTAGACTCCACTAGAAAGTAGTTAGAAGACCAGCCGCTACTGTATGACTTGATGCTGCAGATACAGTGAACTTCTGCAGACATGCAAGTTAGAGCTCCAGATGTCACTAACTTGTGACTGATTGTATAAGACAGCTAAATGATTAACTTTATGTTTGAATTCATTCAAAACAGATAACAGATAAGTATGAAATCTGACAGTGTATTCAAGGTAACACACATAAAATGCACTAATGTGGCATTTAAATCAGTAAAAACTGTCAGTGTTATAAGGGAATGCTTTTCCATGTCTTCTACATCCTGCCACAACTAAGTTTCAAAGGCTTATTTTCCTCTGTGTGATCAAAGATCACTACCTTCCATGGCACCTACCTCATACACTTAATGCTTTCCTATGAAAAGCCAATGGCAAATGCAGAATCATCTAAACAAGATTAAAATTGGCTTAGTTCACCATGTAGTGTCAACGATTCATTTAAAAAAATCAGTTTCACTTTTGAAGGAGATGATTTGAGAGCATCATTCTAGAGAAAGCTTACATAGTGGAAGAAAGTTTAAAACAGCTTTTCCTATATATCTACACTATTGTATAAATCTAAAAATCAGATGGTGTGTCAATATATAGACATTTGCCAGTTGCTCTTTGATTTGAAGTTGTAATTACAGGAACAATGTATAAGCCTGTGGCAGGAATTGTATATGACCTGAATCAAGATACTTAGGATTCTTATACGTTCTTGCATCATGGAGAGAAAGTGATATTAAAGTTTATCAGGAATTTAGGATGCTGTTGGTAAACAACATTAGGATGCTGGCTGCTGATGTCTGAATTCAGTTATCACATGGCAAAAGTGATACTCTCTTTTAGTAAAGTATGAGTAGATTATGAATAACCAGTGTGAAAAAAAAAACCAAAGAAAGAAAAAACTGGTTAATAGAAATAGGCTTAAATGCTGTTTTACATTTCCCTCTCTTTGGTTTGAACTTCTGTGGAAGTGGTAATCAGTGCTATGAATGGATAGACATCTGGAATTGCTCCTCAAAAACATTTTGCTCTATCTCAGTGAGTTGCTTCTATGTGAGTGTTGAGCAGTTTCTTTAGGCAGAACACTGTATAAACCCAGCAGTGTCAACTACTGCTGACATTGCTACAGCTCCCTTTGTGGCATTTCTTCAATGATATCATTTCAGGGGGTTGGAGAAGAAAAAATCATTAGATTTCTCATTTCTTTGAAAACCTAGCCTTCAAGAAATCTTCAAGAACCCTGTTGCTTGACAATATGTTTTCAGAAAAAATGTAAAGAGATGGTAGGACTTGCAGAAGGATTCAAGAGAATTCTGACAGAATTATTGAAAGAAAACTAAAAAATTAGACGAATAACAGTGTAATTTTAGGAAGGGATGTAGTCAGATTGCATAATTATTAGTATTCACAAAAAACACCTGGAAGGCTTCTGCTGCTGGCATCTTTTCTTCTGAGCTGGCTTTGAGTGAGAATAGCATAAAGTTTTCAGGTGTTCAGCACTTTCCACTGTAGGTGCACAGGAAGGAGGAGAGGTTTAGTTAGAAGAACTTTGGTTTGCCCCACTATTTCTGGAGCAATACTTTGAAAGCAAACATAACTCCATCTGAACACAAAATCTCAAGCTATGAAACTGACATTAAGAAGTATTAAAACTCTGTGGCAAGGACTGTGTGCTTTACATTATACAACGCACAATGAAACAGTAGAAAACTGAAAGTTGGAGGGTGAAGGGTTAATTTACTTTAGGTTGGCTTGGCTCAGCTTGGTTGTTTTGGGGGTTGGGGTGTTTTTTTGAGACCTTACTTATTCAGTTAACTGCTTTTTGTTTGGTTGTTTTTTTTAAGCGAAGTTCTTCAAGGTAGGACTTGCTTGCATTTTGTTTGAGGTTTTCTGGTGGAAAGAACAGAGCAAATTCTGATGAATTTGAAATCTATGCAACTTAGTAGAAAATAAAGGCACTCTCTGGGACTTGAAACCCTTGTAATTTTGTAAAAAAAAAAAAAAAACACAAAAAGAAAAAATGCACCCTCTGAGAGAAAAACAAATAGTAAGATTTAGTAGAGAGAGCCCTTGCAGTATTTAACCTAACAATACTTTTATATAATGTAACTTTCCCCATTTCTGAGACAATGTCTCAGGTAATGCAAAAGAACTATAGTAAAGATGAATTTTATTGTTTATGGGACTGCAGTCAATAACCTTTACACTTACATATGGCATGTTGTGCCCACCTCAATGATTTTTTTCTCATTTATAAATCTAAGAAATCTCTTTAGTTCAGCTTTGCTCCATGCCTGACAAAGGCTACGGGGATACCAATCTGTTTAATGAAACTATTGCCACTATTTACAAAAATATATTAGAGACTTTTGCTGCTGTTGTTTCACATTTTAATCTTGTTTAGCCATGGAAAAGGCTCAGAACAGGAAGGGCCCTTTTCCACTTGTAGCCTGCTTTTTTCCCTTATGTTTTTTTGCCAAATGTAATTCTCAGTCATTATCTCAAATCATTCAAAAAATCACCTGCAGTGACACTATTCCCTGAGGCAGAGTTGTTGTTTCTTTACTTGCATTTTTTAGTTTCTGAGAATATTGGCAAGACTTTTGATTACAGGAATGAGTGGTTCCAGTCTACCTACTGCTGGCTTTTGATCTCAAGGGAGCATTCAGTTTTAAAAGTTACTTCTTGGTTTAATCTCTACAGGTTTCATCATTAACTCTCCTTTCAGTCTCTCAGTACACACTTTTCAAAGAAGCCTGAATGCCTCTAAAAGTTCAGCTGCTAGTTACTTTGAGAGACTTTTTCATTTACACTTCTTCATTAACTCTCCAACTACCCACACACAGTTGCCTTTTCAGGCAACTTGCCCAGAGACACCTTCATTTTATTTCTCCATCACTTTGACTTGGGTGCTTCACACCTCAGATAAAATCCACTCTGTGCCTTTTCTTTTTTTATTCCTCATTTTTACCCTCCCTTTATAGTGTCATTAGAGGTCCACTTGTCATAAAGTTTGTTTGACACCGTTTACAAGAATCATGAGATTACAGATATAGGTTAATGAAAATGAAATTTCTATACCTAATGATGACATTTAGACATTGGCAATTAAATGCTTTCAGTTTTTATTCTTCTAACCTGTACTTAAGGTTGTTTTGGGTTTATTTTTTCTTTAATTCACGTTAGATTTATAGCCCTAGTCCTCAGTCTTTTCCAGGATGTGTACAGCACCGCTGCCAAGTATGATCACTGTGGGTTTCCCGGGCTCTTTGTATCTGTTATCACCTGAGTATGAGTCAGCATTGGTTTTTGTTTGCCAACAAGCTCAAATGACCAGCTCAATATGTGAGGTTGCCTGATTCCTGATCTTGCTAAATACCTAGTCTTTCTCTGTGCCAGGACAATGTAAGAATGATGACAAAGTAGCTCAAGCTCTCACATGGAAGCCCTCCCTGGGCCCTGAGCTGTCTTCACTACCTATAGGCTCTTATCCATCATTCAGCTGATGAAAATGGTTTGATTTAATCATATGTGATTTTGCTGAGAAATGCTTGGATTACTGAATTTTCTGGGGTTTTTTACTATCTGACTAATTTTTTAAAGCCATTAAAGACCATAATGCAGCTGAAGAGCTGAAAACAAATGGGAAAATACTTTTTAGTGTCTTAACTAATTCTTAACTTATTCAAGCCTTGTATTCTGGCTAGGTATAACTTTATATTTTGCTCAAATGGCATATAGGTGAAGACAGGTGGAGCAGGAGCTGTTTATTCAGATTTCAGCAGTTTCTGAGAGATTCGTTTATATATTCTCCAACACTGTGAAGCGCTGGTGTTGCCACAAAGAGGCAACCATAAGAGTCCCAGAGGCAGGGCTCTGAAGATAGAGCAGGAGTGATGCTGAGAGATGGCATCAGCAGCTGCAGGTGTCCTTGGGAAGCTGTCGCAGTTTGGCAGCTCCTTCCTTTGTCAGTCTGGAGGAGCGCTTAACCAGACACCCTGTAGGCTGCAGGATGGTTAGGTACAGTGAGCACAAGGGGAGATAGTCACAAGGGTGAGAAAAGAGCTGTCGGGAAAAGAGCTGTCAAGATGAATAGATACAGGCAGCTAGGTCTGCCTACAATAGTTATGTGTTCGGTTTATGTGTCTTCCTTCAGGAAAAGATGCCTTCTTTAGAATTATGACACCAGAAAACCAGATATATTAGCTCTAGGTAAAGCTTTCTGACTCCTATTCTTAAAATCTACTCTAAATGAAATTGTAGTTGCATGCTTTTATTTACCCATGAATCTTTCTTTGAGCTTCAGTAACACCAACAAAGAGTTTACTTTTGCCCTCATCTATATTGATGGGCTTCAGATATTTCCTCAATTATATTAAATACTACACTTATCCTAGACAGTTTTGATGTTCTGGCTGCCTTTAAGTTTCTATCAGACAACAGAGCAAGTAAAGATGCATAAATAGGATTGATTGATAGTGAACATAATGCAAAATATCACTTTTGTACTCTGGCATGGAAACTGAGCAATGGAAGCACTACAAATAGTTGTTCAGCAAAGGCCTCTTTGGGCTGGGATACAGGCTTTGACACAAATTTGTTAAAAACAGTACCACTAAAACAAAGTAACAGTGTCGTCTTCAGCAATCTTCAAGATTATAATTTTGTGCACTGTAGTTTTATGGGTCTGATTAAAAAAATCAAATTATCCTTTGGCATATGTATTTAATAAATAGAACACGCTTGTTCCTGCTAGCAAAAACACTAGGAAATTACTATAACTTGTACGTATTTTGTTTGTTTATATTTTCTCACTTGTCTACATGGACAACTTGCAACCCGCAGGGTATTTAGAAGTTTTGGGTTGGATATTTGTGACTTCCTTGGTATGTAAATGGTAGGTATTATTTCTACACTTCTGCTGATGGTTTAAAAGAGCTAAAAATGATTACAAGGATTTTTACCTGTGGCAAAAGAAACAAAACCAATTGAAACTTAATTTGATCTGAGTACTTAATTCTCTTTAAACTTAGAAAATGGGATTTAGCAGGCACACCTCCATAGGGCCACAGCTTCATTGATACAGAACTGTGTCCACACACAACCAGAGATCCCAAAGGGACCCACAGTCAAACATCTGCCATATCAACCAGTGCGTTGGATATGGAGTTCATGAAGGCTTAATGTTAGGGATGAGAGAGCAAATGGTATCTGATCTGGCATGAAGTTAGAGTGGCAAAGGCAATATCTAATCCAGTATCAAGCATGACAGAAAAAGATTGACCTTTCAATAATTTTTAATGTTTGAAGCAGATGGGAGGAAGGGATTGATGCAGACCCAGTGCTTTGTGTCCTAGGATTAAGCATTTGTGACCTAAAAGTACTAAAAGACTTAAGGCTGTATTTGCTGTATTATTGAACCATGTGTCTAGTCAAATTCAGGGACAATATAAAAATAGGAGGACACTGCTTATCCCAAAGAGTTTGAATGCTAAAGAGCAGAGCAAACAAGCATGCATAGCAGAACAAAGGAAACAATTTTCATGACAAGAATTGGGTATCAAAGAGCCCATGTGGTGATACAGGTTGGATAGGTGATAGGTACACATCCTGATGTTCCAGACTTCATTCCTGTGGGGATTAATTGCAAGGTATATTGGGTTTGCATGGCAAGGTTTTGGTAGGAAGGGGGCTACAAGGCTGGCTTCTGTGAGAAGCTACTAGAAATTTCCCCTATGTCTGATAGAACCAATGCCAGCCAGCTACAAGGTGGACCCACCACTGGCCAAGGCTGAGCCCATCAGCTCAGCTCTGGGATAATGTATTTAGAAAGGAGGGAGAAAAAATGTATGCAATGCAACTTCAGCCAGAGATAGTAGTGAATATGTGAGATCAACAGGCCTGCAGACACCAAGGTCAGTGCAGAAGAAGGGGAGAAGGTGTTCCAGGCACCGGAGCAGAGATTCCCCTGTAGCCTGTGGTGCAGACCATGGTGAGGCAGGCTGTGTCCCTGCAGCCCATGGAGGTCCCTAGTGGAGCAGATTCCACCTGCAGCCTGGGGAGGACCCCACACCAAAGCAGGAGGATGCCCAAAGGACTCTGTGACCTCATGGGAAGCCTGCACTGGAGCAGGTTTGCTGCAGGACTTGTGACCCCACAAGGAGCCCATGCTGAAGCAGCCTGATCCTGAAGGACTGCACCCCATGGAAGGGACCTACACTCAAGCAGTCTGTTCCTGCACCCTGTGGGAGGGACCCATGAAAGACTGTATCCTTTGGGAAGGACCCCATGCTGGAGCTGGGGAAGAGTGTGAGGACTCCTCCCCAGTGGAGGAAGGAGCAGGAGAAACAATCTGTAATGAACTGACCACAACCTCTATTCCCCATCCCCCCTGCACTCTTGGTGGGGAGGAGGTAGAGAAAATCAGGAATAAAATCAACCCTGTGAAGAAGGGAGGGGTGGGGGGAAGGTGGTTTAAGATTTTATTTCTCTTTACACTACTCTGATTTGATTGGTAAGAAATTAAACTAATCTCCCCAGGTTAAGCCTGTTTTGCCCGTGATGGTAATCAGTGAGCAGTCTCTGCCTGTCCTTATCTCACTCAACCCACTAGAGGCTTTTGCTGTAAATTTCTCTCCCCATCCAGCTGACGAGGGAAGTGATAGAGCAGCTTTGGTGGGCACACGGCACCCAGCCAGCATCAACCCACCACACAAGGCAAGTAATTGAGTAGCTACAAGCATATGAGTGGAATGGGAAATCCCAGCACCTAGAAGTATTTCCTGAATCTACATCTGAGTAAGATTTGGATGTGCCTAATCTGCTTCAGTAGTTTATCTAAATTAGAAAGTAGGACCCCAGGGCCCTCTATACCAGCTCCCCAAAAACTAGTTAGATAACAGGCACCGTGTAATTCTGAAAATTGAAGCAAGGTCTCCTCTGAGAGATTACCACTCATTTGTCATTACTCACCAACAAAAGGTCAGTGTCTGGAGCATATGATTAGGATTTTGAGGACAAAGGATAATTTCTGCTACACACCATATTGCTCTCAGAAGCATCTTTGAAACAGAGAGAACAATTTTCCCCAGATATATTAGAAAATGCCTCTAATAGTCCAACATAGAGAGGTATTTAGTGTATCTGCCTAAAGTTTTTCTTATTCCTTCATAAAATACTTGTGCATTCCACTTTCTTTCAATAGCTAAGGTTTGGTAACTCATTTGCTTTCTGAAACTTTCCATATGATCTGCTACTGTTAAAAATTTGAGCCCTGTAATCCTGACTGTCCATAAAAAAGACCTTTGTTGTTGTTTGTATCCTTTTTATAATGTAATACCTAGCTAAAAATCATTGCACTCCTTAACAGGTAACTTTAACAGTTCAAATTTAAGCCACACTTCTCCAAACTGGCACTCATTATCTCTCTTTCCCCAGCTTCCAGATCTTCAGGCTTGTAGCAAGAAAGTTCTCTGACAGATGATCATCAGAATTGACACATATCATGTGGCTTTTTTTTTTTTCACTTCAAAGTGTAAATGGTTTAGTTTCTTTTAGTTGCAATGGCATCTAACAGTTACAAGTATTTTTCAGGACCCCTTTTATAGTACAATTATAATAAGTGAAAGCTTTTGTAGAGGAAGAATTCATCTGATAAGTATGTCAAGTACTACAGAACATGTAATGCAAGCTAGACTTCTGGACAGAGAATGTAGCAGCTGAATCAGGAATGTTAGTCTCGTCCAAGCCTTCATCCAGAAAAGCTCTCCTAGGAAATTCTTATGCACATGGTAGAATTATATGATGTACCAAGGATGAAAAATGACACAATGTACTGGTTTTGGCTGGGGCAGAATCAGTTTTCTTCATAGCAGCTAGTATGAGGCTACATTTTGGATCTGTGACCAAAACAGCATTGGTAATACACTGGTGGTTGAGTTGTTGCTGAGCAGTGCTTACACAGAGTCAAGGCCTTTTATACTTCCCACATTGTCTTGCCACTGAGTATGCTGAGGGTGCACAAGAAGTTGTGAGGCGACACAGCCAGGACAGCTGATCCCAACTGACTAAAGGGATACCCCATACCATATGACTTCATGGAATCATAGAATCATAGAATAAGCTAGTGGGAAAAGACATTTAAAATCATCAAGTCCAACTGTTACCTCATGACTGCCAAGACCACCACTAAACCATGTCACTAAGGGCCTCATCTATATAGTTTTTGAACACTTTCAGGGGCAGTGATTCCAAAACTGCCCTGGGCAGCCTGTTCCAATACCTGATTACCCTCTCTGTGAAGAAATTTTTTCTAATATCCAATCTAAACCTCTTGTAGCGCAACTTGAGGCCATGTCCTCTTTGTCCTATCATTTATTACTTGGGAGAAGAGACCAATAACAACCTCACTACAACCTCCTTTTAGGTAGTTGTAGAGGGCGATCAGGTCTCCTCTGAGCCTTCTCTTCTCCAGACTAAACACCCCCAGCTCTCTCAGCCTGTACTCAACAGTCTTGTGCTCCAGGCTGTTCACCAGCTTTGTTGCCCTTCTCTGAACCAACTCCAACACCTCAGTGTCCACCTTGTAGTGAGGGGCCCAGAACTGAATACAGAATTCGAGGTGTGGCCAAGTACAGGGAGATGATCACTGCCCTGGCCCTGCTGGCCACACTAGTGCTGATACAAGCCAGGATTCCACTGGCCTTCTTGGCTGCCTGGGTGCAAGCTGGCTCATGTTCAGCAGCTGTCAATCAGCACCCCCAGATCCTTTTCCGCTGGGCAGCTTTCCGTCCAGCCACTTCATTTCATTATTCATGCTGAACAATAAAAGCTGAACAAGAAGGAGGAAGCAGGGGATGTTTGGAATGATGGCATTTTGTCTTCCCAAGTAACTGTTACACATGATGAAGCCCTTCTTTCCTGTAGATGGCTGAACACCTGCCTGCCCATGGGAAGTGGTAAATGTATTCCTTATTTTGCTTTGCTTGTGTGAGTGGTTTTTGCTTTACATATTAAACTGCCTCTATCTCAACCTGAGAATTTTCTCACTTTTATCCTCCTGATTCTCTTTCCTATCCCACTGCAGGGAGAATGAGTGACTGGCTGTGTGGGGCCTAGCTGTCTGCCAGGGTTAACACACACAGACAGGAGTAGATGGAGGTTTTTATTGGACCAGCTGAAATTGCTGGAAAAAGCATATAGTCCTACAGGACTTAAAACCTGTATTTGCATCTGAAATGGTTTTTTTGTTTCTCTTCTTTGGAGTCTTCCAACTCTGATGTTATTTGTTTCAGGTGACATCAGAAGCAGATAAATGCTCTTATGGGTTCTATTAGTCCCTCAGTCTACAGCAAACAGTATCTAAAGGGCTTCCTGCACTTGAGGTTATGGTTTTGATTACTAGCTCTTCATAGATTTTTTTTCTATAAACTTCTCCAAGTGCTTTGTAAACTCCTGTAAAGGTTTATCATCCACATCCCTTTGTGTCAGAGTTCCACAAATTAGCTACGAGCTATGAAGCATTCATGTTTTGTTTGATGGGTTGTTTTTAGCTAGATTACTTTGACATCGCTAGTCTGTATAGGACTGTTCCTTTCTTTTTTATTTTCTGAATGTGACATATGATTTCACAGGGATTTTTTACCCTTTATTAGTTGTTTCTTCTCCTAAGCTGAATAACTCTTGTGACTGCTGTTGATTATTCTTTCTAATTTTTCCCTTCTTCCCTTTAGAGTTGGTGGTGGGAGTAATAGCAACTGCAAAGGACACCCAGGATAGCATTATACAATATTATATAATATCGTAATATTTGCTGTATTGTTTTCCTTTTCCTCTTTTAGGCATTTATTTTCTTTTTTACTGCTCCTGAGTATTGAGCTGACATTTTCATTGAACTATTTATTACAGGCCTACCCTAAAGATCTCATTCCTGCATGACAAAAGTAATCTCAGAGCTCATCACTTTGTACGTAACATTAAGATTGTTTCTTCTCATGTGCACCACCGTGCATTTACCTATATGTGTTTCATCTGCCATTTCATTATCAGGTTATTTCTTCTGCAGTTCAGTTACCCTTGTTTTTATTACCTTGAATAACTAACTATCAACAGCAAATTTTGTCTTCTTACAGCTTCCCCCTCCCTTTTTGCAGATTATTTATGCAAGCGTTGAACAGTCCTGAAACAGCAAAGATCCTGTATCACTCCACTATTTCTTAGCTAAATGGATTTAAAGTTCAACAACAGAAACTACATTAGAATATTTACGTATTTTACTGTTGATTTTTCCCCCTTCTTTACTGATACTTATGATGAATTTTATTGAGATGGTCACATACTTTTCAAACACCAAATTTTTACTTACCTTGAGCAGATACGATCATTCAAGCATGTAATTTGACAGACCTCCTTGAATCATGTTAGATTTTTTTGTTTAGCAAAATTCTTAGTATTTTTTACAATTGTAGGGACAGGGACAGTTGTAGTTTCATGATTCACCAGAGATTTTGTTGATGTGATATGATGGTAAGCAGTTATCAGCAATATAAATTTAGAAGCACATATAGATAAATAGTACTAACATTCATTACGTGTTCAGCTTCTACACTGTGTGGTTGTGGGGACAATATTAGCGTTGGTAGGTTGATCCTAAACGTCAGTGAAATCATTAGACAGACTTGAATGATCCTGATTTCAGAAGCATGATGATACTTTGAGTAAGAAAATGTGTCCCAATCTAGAGATCTTAATTAATTAGTTGGACTTAGGAAATCAATTGAAACAGAATTTAGAATTTTAGATTCAATTGCAAAATTGTTTCTCTAAAAATTGTTAAATCAAGAGATGCATTTATGTACACATTTTTGCTGATAAATCTTTCAGTATGTGGTAACTATAATAATACAACTAGAGTTTACTTACCTATCGACTATTATATTTGGCCAGGCAATTTTGAATACTCTGTTGTTAAGACAAATGATGAAGGACACTTGGAAGGATCCTTAAAAGGATATTTAGAAGCTTAAAAGGAAGATTCAGTTACAAGCCCAGGAAAGAAGAGCAAAAACATAGTGGGGTAATAGAATGGTAAGGCTTAAGTGAAGGACTGTCCAAGATCACAGAAGTAAGTTGGAAAGACACAATAGCTGAGGAAGTGGGCAAAGAAAGCATAACGAAATGCTATCTTCTACCACACAAGAGGGTCTGAACCAAAGATCATTCTAGTACAGCTACTAAGTGCATAGGAGTGGTCTTGTGAAACTGTGGTTAATAAATGTGTGTACATGAATGTGCAGGAAGTGTGTGTGTGTATTAAGCAACATCTCATCTGAAAGAAGCAAATTTAGCCTGTCATTGAGGATGAGCAGTGTAGCAGACAGACTGAAATGCACCATTTCCATTAAGGTGCCAGGGATTTTGAATATAAAATGAAACCAAGGGTCCAAGGGAAGAAGTGCTGCAGGATGGTGAGACACAAGGAGTCTTAAAATATACGGGATTCTGGAAATCTGGCAAGTGCTTAAATATGTAGATCTTGAACAAATCTGTAACAAAAGATTATCTGAAAAGTCTCTTTTAGAAGTACTCAGTTTGGCTGTTTCTCCTATGGGTAAAAGTAAGGAATAGGGCATATAATGACAATTTCAGCCAGTTTGGATCACAGTTCAACACCAGAGCTGTATTTCTGAATGACAGATGATTTATGTTCTATAATTTTTTAGCATTTATACATCTGTGTTTCAATGCAGCATTTGGCACTTTTGATTGCACCAGATTAGGCTGTTACATTATAGTTTGACTTAGAATGTTATTTTAGAAATATATATATATATATATTAAATTCACTAAATTTGGCAGGTTCCCAAACCTTTACAGTAGCTCTTTCTTGTAAGGCTTTTCTGTTTGCAAGTTGAACATGTCAGATAATATCTGGAAATGTTCATGACTCTTTTCTGTCTTCTTTTCAGGGTTTCAATTTTTTTTAATGTGGATTACAGAACTTCATGTATTATTGTGATATGCCTCACTAATATTACATACATCTAACCATTATTGCCTTCTCCATAGATCCTCAGATCACACTGGCACTTTCTGCAGCAGAATTTCATTTACAGTTTGTGTCAACTTGTCTATATGCTGTACATTTGCTCTTTTTATGGTAAAGTCTTAATTCTGCCAATTATGAAGTCTGGTCCTCAGTATAAAAATTTTCATTTTGCAAAGCTAAATTCATTTTGGTTTAATCAGTTCAACATACATCACTGGTTTTTTTTATTCCAGACATTTTTCTTTCGTGGGTTTTTGTGTAAAGGTTTTTTTGACTCTTGCTTAGATACATGCAATCAAAATAATAAATAAGACTGGTACAGAAAACTGTATATTTTAATGATTAGCTTTTTAAGAAAATCAAAAATAAATCAAGTGCATTTGCAAACCTTACTTTGTTATTCTAAGGTTCAAAAAGTACATTCCCATAGCTCTGAATCACAAAAATCTTCAGGTTTCCACATGAACTTTCAGATTGCCACATGAATCTTCAAGTTCCCAGAGAACATGGCAGCACAGTCAGCTTAACACACTGCAGGCACAATGAAACAAACACACAAACAAATAAAACCTAACAAAAAAACCCAGTGGGTAAATGTGAGAATTAATTTAATTTCAAACTTGCTTTTGCAATGAAATACTCGATCATGGCTTTAAACTATTTTATGCATTTCTTTTTCTCTAGCCTTTGGTAAACATAACAATGAAATGAGAAATGTCCCTTTTTCTAATTTTGCTTCCCTTTCCCTTATTCATTCCTTTACTGAGTGACAGTAGCAAAGGAAAATATAAAAATTAGTGCATAACTGGAGTAATTTTCTCACACAAGTGAAGAAATTATAATTTATTACCAACACTATAGAATAAAAGATAGACTCCCCAAATGAGGTGTAACTTCAGCCAATTTGATCTGATATCATGTCTGAAGCAATGGTGAGCATTAGATAAATTGAAAGGGAGTAGCTTTGGACCCTTTATGCTTGGCAAATCTCTCTCTGTATAATGTATTGGTTCAAAGACCTGTTCTGTTTTATTCCTCCTTTACTTGTCTCTGTATCCTCTATTTTGCCACCACTTTCATCAAAATGTGTCCATGTACTTTACAAAATGGTTTTGCTTAGCCTCAGATCTAGTCTTTTTTTTCATAATAAATAACCATAAGAAGTGAGAGATGTTCCCTGAATCACTGCATCTGTTGTGTATTGTAGTGATTTTCTCTGTAGTTTTTGAATTCTCAGTGACATACTGTGGATTCCCTATCTGTTTCAACTTAAATCTCCCTTAAAAATATGCCCTCCCTAATACAGTTGGTTACACTTTTTCTCAGAGTAAGAGTTATCTTAGGAGGTGTCCTCATGTGTCATTAAATACAGACGGGTTTTTATTCACATACAAACATCCAGAACAAAAGGTATCTTATCAGGAGAGAAGTTCTTAGCAATTAAATTATCTACAGGAGTCTCTGGGTACCTGAGTAGACTTATCTGGGCCTGACTTTATAAATTTTATAATACAGGAGGGGTTTTATTATAATTATTGAACAGAGCTTCTCTTTATTCATGATAAAGGAAGATACTTCATAAGCTTACATAAAATTTGCCTTCCAAGGTACATGGAGCCAAACCCTAAACATGAGCTAAGGAAGAAAATTTTTCACTAATAATCTACATTGTGATGAACTTGACAAAAGCATTTTACAGGTAGGCAACTAGCAAGTCACTTTTCTGAGTAATACTTAAGGAGATGTTTTGCTTTTTTTTCAATGTCAAGTCGTCACACACTTCTTTTTTTCTTGCTTCTTTTTATTTTGAATTTTTAGAAATTTCAAAATAATTTCTTTAAAATGTTAAATACATTTTTTGAAATGTTAAGTTGAGGTTTCATAGGGGACACCTGTGTGGGTTTTTTTTAATGGATCTTAGCCAAATTCATGCTGGGATAGTCAAAAGCCTGCCTAAATAAGGAAAGCATTGAAATTCTACTGAAATGGAGTTGGAATATTATACCTTAAAAAAATTCGAGCTATATTTTGTTAATCAGAATGGACAAGCAGTTTTATTTTCTGATTTTTCATCCATACATATTACATAGCATTATACTTGTTTTAACTATTTTTTTTGCCTTGAAAAGTTGAAGACCCCAGTTGACAATGACAGTTGATAAGTTAAAGCTTGACAAATAAAAAGCAGACATTTTGAAATTTCTTTTAGAACATCAGGTTTATCTTTCTGCTGTGTGTTTTAATGACATTGAAAGGGTTTCTTGAAATTTAATGCAAGTCCACTGTAATTTCTTTGGCTTTAAACAGCAATCTGTTTTCCTCTAGGTTCATCTTCAAATATAGAATCCCACATGTCTACCTTGTCACAATGATACAATGCAAAGTATGCACAAATTACATTAGGCCTAAGCATAAAACAATTCTATTGCCTTCTATAAAACCAGCTGTTGAGTAATAATTCCCGTGGCTTGGCAATCTAATGTAATTTAGGGGACATATTTCTTTTGGAATAAAATGTCAAAATGAACTTAACAACACACCAAGAGAGAACTTTGGGTACATTTGGTAGGCATTACTAGCCAATCCTTAAACTATTCAATGTTTTACAAATTAAAATAGTCATTATTTTAAAGTTAGAATTGGGCTGGCATAGTTTTTTTGCAGTAGAACACTTAGAAATAAGATAGATTTCATGAATAAATGTCTGATATCTTCTTTGCATCAAAATTTCACTTCTGTGCTTTGCGCTTTTTCCTTCTTCTGTGAGATGTTTACTGAAGCCAACTTATCTAGAATTATGTATATATATATGAATAAATAATCAGCCTACTCCAGAACACGACTTCATCCTCAGTTGTTGTTTGAAGATAATAAGAAGGCAAGATTATTTTACTTTGGGACATTCTGTACTTAAGTATCCTAACAGATACACAGATAACTTTTTTTTCTGCATAGAATTTAATCTGTAATAGTGAAATTAAAGGAATTAGATGGATGAGCATATATATAGTTGCTTACTTAGTGTCTCAGTTTAATTAGCATCTGGGTTTCTGCCTGTGGTTACCAAAATTTTATTTTCTCTTTCCTTTTTCTCCCTCTACACATTTCTCACTTGGAAACCAGAATATCAAGATACCATATTTATACAAGCATAGAGTGAATGTTTATTGAAACTATTCATTATTATAAAACCAGTACCTTTCCACACAGGCAATACGATAAGAAAATCTGCCAATACTCTTTGAAATATTTCATTTAGAAGTCAAATATGCAAATGAATTGGGATCTCCCTTCTAAGGACCATTAACTGCTTTTGCCTTCAGGCTGTGCTGAAAGCTACAGCATTTAAGAGGGCCAAGTCTCACAAGTACTCTTTTCCTTACTCATTGTAGATGAGAAGTAATGTTTTTTATTAAAGTAAATAAAACAAACAGTAAGATGATTAAAAACTATTCAAAATTTATTCATTAATATTCTTAAATTTTCTTTAAAACTAGGTATTGCAGTATTTATCTTAATTTTCCATCTATTGGCTTGTAAAAATGACCCACATTCAAAGTCATGAAAAAGACAAGAATTCTACAAGAATTTTGTAGAAGAATAACAACATAAAACTTTGTAATAGGCAAGACCTTATTTATGAAATGCCTCTCTTCTTCCCTGCTTATTTTTGAGACTTGACTGAACACTCATTTAAAATAAATTACCAATTCATTGAGCAAAAGTTACCGTTATCTCTTGAATAATTCAATCAATAGTATTCAATCAGCTATAAAATTGGTCAATCAGCAAAATATTTGTCCATCTGTTCAACCTTATTTTTATTCTAATCTTAAGTAGTATGTAAAAAAATTTCATCAGTTTTAAATGTATTGGCATGCAGATGAAAGGAACCTTTGATATAATTTTTTGAAGAAAAGAATGGATGTTCTTGATGATTGAACAGTGCTTTAACCTTAAAATTGCTCAGGGTACTAATATTTCTCTGTTCAAAAGTAATCAGTTTGAACAAAAAAAATTTATTCTATTAAAGTAGAACTCCAAGAAACATGCTAACCTTCAGAAATATATTTAGTTGGTACAAACTATTCTGTAAACCTTCAAATTCTTCAAAACCAGTTTATTAGAGTTCATTGGAAGTTGAAAACTATTTTAAATATGTTTGGGATAAGGACTGAAACATATCTGTAGTAAAAAATAGAAATTGTGTGATGTGTTTATAGATAACAGTAAGAGTGAGGTTTCGTTTTGTTTTGTTTTTATCCTCACCCATGGTGCAAGCACTTGAGATTTCCTGTTCAGGAAATTTTGGCACAAGGGTGGAAAGTTCAGTGTATTTTGGGTCAGATTTCTTTCATATATGAATATTAATGCGCATTCATGACAGCCAGTTGAATCTTCATGCCTTATGTGCTTATGCATTAGGTGAAAGAAAATCTTGCCATCAAGACCTGTATCAAAACCTACGTTTCCTTTGGTCAGTTGTCTGAGGCTGGTTCTTGATCCAGACTCAGCTAACCATCGCACATGACAATAATAGGTTCCTGTGCATATTCTGTGAACCCAATGCCTGTGCCTGCATACCTATGTATAGACAGGGGTACTTGATTTGATAACAACATTAAGCCTTGGTTTCCTCTGGGAAGTACTGCAGCTATATCTACTGTCTTTACTGAGTTCAAGAAAGACTTAGCCTTAAAAAGTGATTTTTGCAGAGAATGCAGGATAGAAATTATTCATGTTTCTATGAAAATAGATGCTTCTGACTAATAAGGTTAGAAGGAACTCTGAACTGCTTCATCCTCTCACTGCATGCTTCATTGTTTTTCTTGTAAAGTGAGAATAATGATTTCCTACCTTGCTCTCCATACGAACTTTATGTTTGTAACACTATATTATACCAGACACTGCGGTGGTATGGTCCGTGTACTGGACCTTTCTCTCAACTCAAGACTACCAATACCAGAATCATAGCCCATGTTTACTTTGCATGCAGGTACATGCTGTAGTAAACCTTAAAATCCCAGTCCATTAGCATGTTTCTCAAGGGAAACATGCTAGTGATCCCTCTCGGCCTGATTTATTCTCAGTGAGACACTGGAGTGGGTATGCTGAGCTGGATTCAACACCCAAACCCAGTTCCTGCAGGTTGGGCATAACCAAGGTGTCCTAGAAAGGGTTAATTCATGGCCAGCCCTGCAATAAAAGCAAAGGACAGGAAAGGCATGCTTATCATTCCAGGTAAACTTTAATTTTTCCAGCTCAATGTCACTGCTGATGATCTCTTCAGCAGTCCTCTCCCCAGTTATTTTGTATTCCAACTGAATGGGTTTATAAACAAAAAATAACAATTTGTGGGGCTGACGCACATTTATCTGCTAGTCACCAGCTCTGTTAATGTGCATTTCAAAAGCCTTGTCTGACCAGTACTGACATATGGAGCTGCTCAGGGATGAATCACAAAGGAAACATATGGATTAAACATTTATGGCATTAAGATTCTTACTGAAGCAGAAGGTGGCTTGTGTAGGCCTATAGGGATGATTCAGAGATAGTTACCCCTATGTTTTCTTGAGGATGAAAGGAAACTTCATTCTGTTGAACGTCTTATTTGCAAGCTCACCACTGCTTTTATATATGTTTAAAAAGTTCACAAAAAGATTGCTTGGCAGTATGACCTGGCAATTAAAGTGCGTGTTAGCTTGTATAGCTGATGGCATTCCTTCAAACCACACTGATCAAACCTCATTTCTCTCCAGATGCAGAGTTACAAAAGCAATTTTATGCACAGAAAAGCTAAAGATATATGTACTTTCCCCAGGCTGTATTCTTATTACTGAAGTCATCCAGTCTCTGGCTATTCAATGTTTTCAAAAAGGCTGCTTGATACCTGGTATTTTTTATGCAAAAAAATTGACTGGAAAACAAGCTGAAGACTCTGCTTCCTCTGAGGATGTTGAAAGCTGATGCATCAAACCAATGAAAACTCTCATAACTAAAGCCAAGGTGGTTTTAGGTCCTCCCACCTACTCCCTGCTATCCTGTTGCTGGGGGAATTAAATAGCCAGTCTTGTGAGAGTGGTTTTCAAGTAGCTCTGAACTAGGAATTGTTATTTCTGCAAGAAAGCTACTGGCATTTGACATTTTTGAAGTAAGAATGCATAAATTTAAAAGCTATTACCTTTCACCTCTGAGGAAAATCATAGCTGACTGTGACAAACTGGTAAAATAGACATATTAAAAGTAGGAATACAATGCACATGGTTAATTCCTAGCAAGAAATTCCATGAAACTTCCTTGCTTTGACTTTGCACCCTTTGGTTTAGAAACAAGATGAATATGGTCTAAGAGGTCTTTTTGGTAAACAGCTTCTCTTCCATCTTTATGTGCTGTCTAATTCACAGAAATGTTTTTAAATTATTACTACTGGTCATACAATGTTCTTCATAGTGTATTATTTTCTTCTAAAGGTTAATGTAATAGCAGTCCAATATTAATGTTACTGAATCATCAGAATTGTAGCATAGCAAAAAAAATTAGCTTGCAAGTAACTAGGAAAATGCACCCCAGGTTCAGTGCTCTGCAGATTTCTTTGTAACCAGCTAAGTGGCAGGCACATAATGATGGCATTTAGCAAAGTTTGTTTGAAAAATAGAAAGAACAAAACAATGTTTAATACTTCAAACAATAATACAGTCAAGAAGGCATTTATGCAAAGTTTTTAGTTAAGTATAGCTTGGAAAAACGAAAAAGGTAAGTTAGGAAAATTTTGGCATTTTTGGAAAATAATTCAAAGCCCTTAATATACAGTTAACCAATTAGGTCTGCATCTACATGGAAAATGCACATGTGTAAAATCGGTGTGTCTAAGTCCACACTGTCACAGTATTAATTCTGAAATTTTCATATTTCTGACTAGTTCTTGGATATTTAAAATTAAGTCATTAAGCTGTAGGTGTCAAAAGCTACATAAGTAGGGCTAAGCAACCTATTATTTTACAAAACTATGTAAACGTTATAATTCATATAAGTTTATAAACTTCGAGATTTTATAAAAGTGTCTTGCACCTCTAGTTTTCTCTCTAAATTGAGAGGAACTCACTCTAACTCCAGAAATGAAGGAACAAGAAAGTGTCAGTAATAAGGACAAAAAAGTCTCGGAGTTGTGAATTGCACAAGCAGTTCGCGCCCTTTTCACTATGTATCCACTTTTGACCACTGGTGCAGATAGAGTGTTGGGACAGGTGAATCTTTGTCCTGATTCTTCTTTTCTACTGCTCTTTGACAGCGAATATCTCCTGATCTGCATACAACTGCCTTTGAATTTCTGTGGTTTTCAGTGCCTTCTAGTAAAGAAACATTTCCTACATGGGGTTCTTTGGATTCAGTATGAACATTCACTTAAAAAATTTAGACTACTGGCTTACAATTGTTTGTAAACTCTTGAGAGCAGTCATAATTTTGGGATTACTCTCAAGAAGTGAAAAAAACCCAAATCAAACAAAACAAAACAAAACAAGTGAATGGATGCTATCATATGACTGGCAAGGTATCCACTTTAGGAAATGTGATCATATTGATAAGAACATATTCATTCTGATTCTGTTTTACTTTTTCGCAAATATGAAAGGCCCAATCAGGACATGAAGCATATACAATACTGTCAAAGTGTTACGGGGCTAGCCACACTGCACTTTTTTATGAAAGCCAAGTCATAATTTAGTTCTATATTGATAAAAAGAGTAAGAACTCTGGAGAATATGTTTATATTGTGTGATATCATCACTCTTGTTGATCAAAATACAAGAATCCAATTCTTTTTCCAGAAGGTCCTGTCAACAACAATTGCAATTCTAAACCATGATGTTCTGATGCACTTCTGCAATTAAAAATGGAAATTTATATTCTCCAAATGGCATAATCATTAAAAGTCACTACCTAAAATAACAATAATAAAATAATGGATGGGAATAAAACTAGGAGTGCACTAAACATTGTGAATGAATTTTAAGTTTGTTGACTGTAAAAAAGCCTCTGAATCTTTCATTAAATATTACATCTATTTATAAAATAATTCTAAAGAACTAGTATGAATAGTATTTTTTAGAAATATTTTCATGTGTCAGTCTATTTGAGTGCTATGTTGATTTTCATGTTCAAAATGGAAACAAAAACAGAACCATAAGGAGCAGTAAACTATTGTAATTAAATAATCCGAGGGAACGTAGCCAGCCATCAAGAACTGTATATACAGATGCTGTTTGTGTGAATGCATGAACACATTTTTCATCATTAAATGAGCACTTTTATGTGAAAAGACACAAACAAACTACCTGGTGTTACTTCTATTCTCTCTCCAGCTACTTGTTATATTGAGCAAAAAGGGTAGCAGGGACATGCACTGCACAATACTGTTAGCCACCTGCCATGTTCACATTTAAAGTAATCTTGCATTCTTTTTCAAACTGTTATAAGTGGACTGAAAAATAATGTAAGACATTAGGCTTTCTCTCATATTATTTTAAATTGTTATAAGTGTAATTCAGTGTTTTCTGAAATGCTGGTACTAAATTTTATAATTTTATAAGAGAATACAGTGGTTAAACAGAGAGCTACTTATTAGTGTTTTGCATTATTGCTTTAGAGTTTGTTGTTTTGTTGTTTTATTTTTTAATGTCCAGGTGTACATGGCAACATTCAGCTCACTCCAGAATATACCTAGCAACTCACGGGACTTGGTTTTATAATGAACTGCTGTCTCGGTTTTGCATATTCCTCACTAAGTAGTAGTACTAGTGAAATTTGGGTTCTGATTGATTTTTGTAACATGTTTAACTGATTTTTGGCAATGAAATTCTGCAAAGCAGTTTGCATTAATTTGGCTAGTGTGGACTTGAAAAGAAACTGGCTGTTGATCTCTTATTTTTGTCTGTATTCAGTCTTCAGATAATTAATTATTTTTTCCTGTATATCCAGGGCAATCCATTCATACTGTGAAACACTTTGATTCTACAGTAATGAATGCTAAGATTTAAACGTAGATGTTTAGTCTTTTACAGGTAAAAGATGAATGAAAAGTAAAGTATTATCAACTGTTCATATCCTGGCTTAATTTGTTAGCTCAGAGTATGTAGACTAAAATCCTCTGGAATTAAAAGCCTAATACTTCACATCTACTTATTATAAGGAATAGGCTGTTATTTTATATAGGTAGCTGCACCTTCAAGGCCATAACTGGAGATCACGAATAAAGAGCTAACCTCTTCTTTGAAAGGTTTACCCTCTAAATAAAAATATTACAGGAGCAGAATTTTGTCTGATATACAGCCTCCTGGATGCCCCTGAAGAGCATAGTTCCACCACAACCCTCAAGCAAACTACCTCACACATAAATTCTTTTCTGTTCTTTGAGCCATCCAAACATCTATGTCTTCATCTCTCTATTCTCCTGAAATTTCGGTACCAAATTGCATGTAGAATATGGCGCCTACCTAGGTGCTTACATTCTGGCTTCTTGAGTTTTCACTCTGAATTTGCATCCTCTCCAATGCAAATTCTGTACATTCAAGAGTGAGGAATTCACTGTCTCACCATCCTTACTGAAGTTCAGATCTGTAATTCCAAGGAACATTGTAGGATGCAACCTCACTGGTCTACAGAAGCCATTACAGATTGATGTATTTCATCACTGTTAAAGTCTAAATTGTCCTTTGGCTGAAAATCCTGTCTGCCCATATGGGAACAAGTTCTAAAGTTAATTTGGAATCCTGTCTCCCCATACTCTCCAAAAAGAGAGAGATCTATAACAGAAATGTAAACAAATCATCCACATTTTTAGCCACGTACTGTGCTTAGTCAGAATGGCCAAATAAAGACCAAACCTCAGTGCAAATCTCTGAATAAGAATTGCCTTCTAAAGTAACCAAATAGATAGTGAAACATTTCTTTATTGAAAAGGAGTCATTGTGTGTTTAGTGTTGATCAATAACTGAGACACTATTGAGACCACTGAAGAGGTTTGCAGTCCTATTTTGCTAGAGATGAGGTATGATTTGCAACAAGAGGCACAGTAACTCCTCAGGCCTGGGAGAGTGTCTGAGCCCCAGGGCTTTTATTTGTTCAGATCCTGAGAAGGAGAATCCATGGCTCTCTATGTCAAGAGGAAGGTAAAACTTGGATCTAGTCATCTTTCTTGAAGCAGACATATATATCAAGTGTCATAGGAAAAGAAATACAGTATTGTTTTTCTTATCTCAAAAAGCCATAGTCCCTAAGCCCTAATGCCAGTCTTGCAGAAGTCATGAGTGGTAAATTAGAAGCAAAACTGTCATCTAAGCCCCTCTTGAAATGCTCAGAAGTCCACAGCCTTGTGCTGCTCAATAGATCAATGCACCACTGTTAGGGTAGATATGCTGCTTCTCAGGAAGCGAATAAATAGTAGTCCTGAAGGCTCAGCCATTCTTGGGGAACTTCTGTCTTCTTTACAACCTTCCAGAACCACTGAGGGCTGCTGCCCTCCCCTCTGGTAGGCTGTCTGGGGAAAAGCTGTTGGACCACTCCCCAGCTTGCTCTGAAGGCAGAGGGCAAGGAGTCCTCACAGCAAGGGTCCACAGCAGGTCTGGCTCACCATGATACTACAATGTGTAAAGAATGACACATTGTACCGCCAGTCTCCTAAGTGTGTGACTTTATTTTCAAAAGCTACCAAACAGTTTAAACTGACCCACACCTATTACAAATAAGCGAGATTACAGTCAAATGAAATTCAGTCAGATCTTTTGGGCTGGGGGTACCCAGGAGAGCCGGGGTACTTCTCTCATTTCTTTTCTGGTGCTGTTCCTTGATGTTGTTAAGGCAGAACCTGCTTTTGGAGCCATTCTGTGCTTCCTGCTCTCAGGGCCATGATGGCACCAAGTCTTTTGGCCGCAGGGGGGTGACTGCTTTTGATGATGGAGCTCTGAAGCTGTGCAGCCATGGAACCTAGGACCAGATGAGGGAAAGCAAGGAATAGCCCTGTGGGGCATCCCCGTTTCAGCCATGAGCTGCATTCGTGCCCGGCCCTGGACCTTCTAGTGAGCATCTAAGGATTGTGAATGCTCCATCTCTGCAATGTTCAAGGCCGGATTGGAAAGAGCCTTCGACAACATGGTCTAGAGTGAGGAGCCCCTGCCCATGGCAGGGGGGTTGGAACTAGATGATCTCAAGGTCATTTCCAACCCAAACCATTCTATGATCTGTTTGTCTCTTCTTGTCTGGGCACTGTGGGACTGCACCCATGTCAGAGAGGATGCTGTCACCCTTGGCTTTATCACGCTTCCCCTCCAAAGTGCCTAGGGCTGGTGCTCCCTGACACCTTCTACCTATCGCAGTCTTAAGATAGTTTCAGTGTATATTTTGTCATTGATCAGTGCTAAATGCAAGAAATTTGTTTGTTATTAGAAAGACAGGATGTTTTTCTCTTTAAATTTCCTGGAAACTTTCCCAAATGGATTGTTTTGGGACCTATGGTACTGACTGAATAGCAGTGCCTTCCATCAATCTTGTTAAATGCACTGCAGGTTGCAGGATGCTGCATAGAGGCCTTTGGGGAATATTTATCCACCTTGCCAGCAGTAGTTCCCAGCTCTTGAACTTCTGGACTTTCATATGTTGTGCTACTATTTGAGCTACCTTTAAAGATGGCCCAAAGCTGTTCTTGGAAGACATTATTTCAGAAACATGCCCATGCTTAATGTAATAGGCAATTGCTTTAGTCAGTCCCACATGCAGACTACAACCACAAGGGATGCAGCTTCCAGGCACTTTTGAAGGCCCCTGAAGACCTAATCATTCAATGGAATCATTCATCTGTCAGACTTGGGCAAGTACATTACAGACAGCTGACCTTATAGGATAACAAAACTGAGTCTGCAAAGAGAGAAGGTGAAAATTAGAAGAGTGATGAGACAGAGAATTGATGGGGATGGAATAGGCACATGAAAGTTTTGGGTTCTTTCTCTGACACTGCTGGCCAAGTGTTGAGATTATAGCCATCCAAAAAGTCAAATCTGCCAGAGGAAGACCTAGGGTATCCTTCAGAATCTTCCAGCACTGGAAGGCACTGCGTCATGTGATAGACCTGCTGGTTTCTCCCCTGGTTTTCCAGCTAATACACAGGTAGGCTTGCACAGAGAAGCTGCAACCAATATCATACATACGCATTTGATGTGACTAATATTTTAGTATATATGGAAAACATAATATCACCCCTAAATAGTTACTGATGTATTGTTATTCTACAGGCATCTGTGAACTTCTGTGTCTGGAAATCTAATTTTTCATTTTGTTCTTCGAGTAAGAGTGACTGTTTTGTTCAGTTGGTTAAATTTTATTATGTGTTCTGTATTACAATTTCAGGTGAAAATGATGAGCCTTTTTTTTTTTTTTTTTCCCCACATAGACTGTATGGTGGTAGTGGAGAGGGGAATTCATTGATCTGTTTTGCCTTCTTATTTTTCATTTGCTCACAGCATCACAGAATGGAAAAGACCTTAAGATCATCTAGTTCTAATCCCCCTGCCATGGGCAGGGACACCTCACACTAGATCATGTCACACAAGGCTCTGTCCAATCTGACCTTGAACACTGCCAGGGATGAAGCATTTACCACTTCTTTGGGCAACCCATTCCAGTGCCTCACCACCCCTACAGTAAAGAACTTTTTACTTATATCTAACCTGAACTTCCCCTGTTTAAGTTTAAACCCATTTCTCCTTGTCCTATTGCTACAGTCCCTGAGTCCCTCTCTGGCATCCCTGTAGGCCCCCTTCAGATACTATCAGGTCTCCACGCAGCCTTCTCTTCTCCAGGCTGAACAGCCCCAACTTTCTCAGCCTATCTTCATACAGGAGATGCTCCAGTCCCCTGATCATCCTCGTGGCCTCCTCTGGACTTGTTCCAACAGTTCCATGTCCTTTTTATGTTGAGGA
>JANHGB010497757.1:0-63877 GCA_026283785.1 Coracopsis vasa
ATGTACAGATGGTTAAACTATCACCTAACTAATCTGAATGCATGATAATGTGTAAATTGTATGCTTTATAATATATATCACAGGAACAGTATTACATGTGTGTCATTATAGGTATGGTTTATGTATGTATTCAATATTATACTAAATTGCTAATACCCTGTTGATTTTTCAAATGGATCATTACTTAAAAGACTTAACAAATTCAATGGGGAGATGAACACTTCCTTATTCATACCATGAAATGCATATTTGAATAAAATTTTCCTTTGCTTACTGTGCAGTGAGCTGGAAAATACTAACTTTAACGCATAGGACTTCAAATAAAAAATTGATATGCTTCATCCTTATATACTTTAGTACTGTTCTAATAATGTACAGTGCTGCTTCAAGTAATAAGGAAATAGTTATGGCATAGACTTTGTCATGCAAATTTACTCAGAATTGTAATCTTTTGAAAATGCACAGATCTTTTGAACGATATATGTCACTTTTGATCAAAAACTTTAAAAGTTTAGTAATTCTGCTAGAACAAACTAAAACTGTGGATAATTGTCTTCTTTTCCCTGAGATTAACAAATTATAACATCAAAAAATCTGAGAGTGAGGTATGTAGTAGGTCATTTGCCGCTACAGGCATTTTCTCTCCCTTTAGGATGTGCTTGTTTAGTTTCTCTCACTTCGTGCCTGTGGCACAGTATGGTGAAATTCAGACGTGTTCTTCCCCTCCAAGGAATCTCCAGGGTGGCAGATAACTGATACAAAATTAATAAATGGTGTTGCTTTTTTTATTATCACCTATCACAGGCAATTCACTTTGTGTTCCCTTTGGAGAAAGGTTGAGTTGCGTAGGATATGTTCATTAAAAACAGATACATAGAATAGAATTCTATTCTACATAGAATTCTTCTATATAGACTAAAACAGCAAATTGCACATAATAGGGAGAAATCTGTCATTAGGATAATTAAATCATTAAATTTTCAGTGATTTCTTTAGAGAGAAAAAAGAGAACAGTGAAAAATCCTTGTGTTGATTAGCTTTTTTTTTTTATAAACTTAGAAAATTCTAAGAATTTTTAAACATGTCAAAGACGAGGTGATTTTTATATTCTTTTAATTTTAGGTAGATGAATTTAGTTTCCTTTCATCTTGGCAACATCTAAAGAGTAGACCTGTTTTGAGGCTTTTCACTTGCATGGTTATATTTGGGGAAGTCCAGGTGTACCATCTTGCTTATTCACAACCATTTGTTATACCATATTGCAGTGCTAATCCTCTTAGGAAAGGGAGAGTTTGGCGCAGATAGCTTAACCTGTTGTATTGTGTGCTGCATGCTGCCTCCCTCTCTGTCATGCCAAAGGCAGTGAGATTTCAGATGGTTTTGGAGGGTAGAACAGTAATGAAGCTTGGGTGTAAATAATTGCTGATATATGCGGGAAGACAGCATAGTTTTAATTTCTTTTTTTTGAAGTGATTAATTTTAATTGCTCTTTTAGCTCTGAAAGGCAGAGTTGTATTTAATAGTGCCATACTCTTATACTGTTGCTTGCTTTTGATGAATAATAATCCTTAAAAATGTAAAGGTATTAAATATTGTAATTTATTTTAAAGTTTGTTTTCTAGGAGTTACTCACCACTATTTTAAGTTTTCCTTAAGAACATATATTCTTTGCTATGTTTACTGAAATAAAGATTTAGAGTAAAAAGAACATTTGCTTTTTCGTACTTATTATTAAATGTTCTTTTTACTCTCCAAATCATTTGAAAAATGCAGGCAGAAAATGTTCATGGTGCTTCAGTGCACAAGTGATTGAGTTTGTGCTGACCCTTGGTAACTGAGCCTGTTTCGAATCACAACTCTTCTGCCAGCATTGGGAGCAATGTGATTGAGTCTTCTGGAATGAGTTCCTGAATGCTGATAACAGGAGGCCTTTCCACTAGATACAGAAGCTACTGATGTGGAATATGCACCTTCCACATCGTGCATAGTTGAGATCAGATACAGGATTTTCAAGATCTAACAGCCCTGGTTCGTGAACAGTGACACTTACACGTAATTTAGGTTTGTCTGAGTGCTAATATTTAACTAATACCAGCTGATGATAAAAATAACTGTTTCTGGGATTCCATTTTAATTATAAAATGTTGTTATTGTCAAATACTTATAACAGTAATTGCTAACAACTGGTTAAAATATTTATTAATTAATACCTCATGTTGAATGAAACATTTACTGGTTTTGATTATGTAAGCAGTGTCAAAAGACTATCATTACTGTGATCTTTGTTACCCATGTTGACATTCTTCATATTTTGTTAATTGGATTTGCATTCAGATTAGATGAGTATTTGTCTTTTAGCCTTATTTTGAAACAGAACCTTTCTTAAAATAAAACCATTCAGCTATTTTTGCTTCAGTTTAATCCCCTTTGTCATCCCATCCCATACTGTATGTTCACCTGCCCTGCCTGTGGTGTCCTCTGCTTTTTTCTATGCATTTAGTTTATTTTTCTAAATGCAGTTTTATACAGGTATTTTCACTGACTCATATTCTGACAAGGCAATTATACCCTGCACTTAATACAGTTATGTCCCCTTCTTTAGCTGATTCACTGACCATAATAACTTCTTCCCCACCTATGGCTTCTTACAAATTCCTGATCTTCACTTCAAAAGGTAAGTATTTCATTATTGCCTCCACCCAGGACAATGGTCCATTTCTGTCTTCATTTCTCCCACTTCATCTTTCCTTTGGTTTTTTCCAACTATTATGCATTGAACAAGTTTCCTACCCTCCCTCAGTGTGGGCCCCTCGCCTCACCAAAGTCAGACAAATCTGCCCTTCCTAATTCTCACTACTAATCTTTCATGTCTATTGCATTGACTTCAGGTGGTAAAGAACAGAATTAAAACCCAGCAGATGGATAGGTTAAGGTGTCTGCCAACCATTGTACTACTTCCCAGCTCAGTGCTGCCCTGTGTTTGAACAGCGATATCCATTAGTGACACCACCCTGAAGGGCCAACTTAATCTAACTCATCCCATCCTAGGGAATGCTATGCTGTTTCACAGGCTCTGCAGTGCTTCCCTGACTGGCTCCCTGTCATGGGAGAGTCAGTGAAACTGGGGATCACTACAGCTTTTTTCTGCAATCCCAAACCTTTAACACAGAGTAAAACACAATGAAAACTTGCCTCTGCATACTGCATACACTTGCTGTTAAACAAATTATTCAAAAAGAGTATAGACTGGTTATCTACATTTTTCATTTAATAGAGTAAAAAAATCCATGCAATTGATAATTAATATAACAAATGTGAATTATATGCTGTAGGTCATACTGGTTGATAAATTTTTAAATAATTTAGGACGACAAATCTGTGTATAGTCGTTAGAACACACAAATTAGTCCTTAATTTGAATGCATTGCTCAGCCTTATAAAGCTGTACAAAACATTTGTAAAGAAATGGAAATATAAAACCTTGCAGATTTTCCCTTACAATGAGCACCAAACAAGCAGAGACTTGAATTATAAGGGAGAGCAGTGACATATGCTAATGGATTTGTCATCAAGAGATAATGCAATGCCATTAACTCATCTCATTTCAGATTCTAGCAATTGCATGTCATGGTAGGTAACACAAGCTGCCTCAAGATCCCAGAAAAAGAATCCAGAAGGAGAACAAGAATTTGCAAGACTATGGCTCATGGGTATATCTCACCGATGGTCAAAAATATCTATTTTAGCTTTGTTGGATTTCACGTTTAGTGAGTATTATATTACAGAATGAGTAATTTGATTCACTAAATTCTCTCACTTTTGAGAATGAATATGATTAGTTGAATCCCATTATTTTTGTATAATATATATGTACAGGGATAAAAGAAGAGTAATTTCTACGTGTAGAAACCGAAAATTTTCAGAATTATAACAAAATTTGAGATAAAAATTGCTTTGAATACATCCTACATAATCTCTCTTTTAAGTTGCATCTAAAACCAAGTTCTGACAAATATTTAAGGAAAAGAACAACCGAATTCATATATATTCTCATTAAAATTGATAATATTAAGCACAGGTAAAGAGCTGATCTTCACACAATAAAATTAAAGATGAGTTCCTCTTTAGTATTTGCCTTAATAGCATTATTGTTCATTTAATGTAAATAGTAGAACAGTCTAGACCATAAAGACATGCATAATATTGATTAAAACTTAAGCTACTATAAATGCACTCCAAAGTAATCTGTAACAATTTACAGCAGCTAATGATCTTCACTGATACCTCTACTATATGTTTATCTCTCTTAAATATGTAATTATGTACTTATCCAATGGACTGGAATGACTTGCAACAATCTTAGTCTGTTGGATAAACAGGAGTTCAGTTTAATATAAGATAACTACAGCTTCAATACATTTCTTTACTTCCTGTGTAAATGTGTTTACATCAGCTTTCAGAAAATAAAAGTTGGTGGCATTAAAAGAAATGAAAAAACCTCACTATCAGTGTCTTTGTTTGGTCTTTCAAATAGAAAACTCCCACGTGTATGGTTCTGCTGACTCCCAGATGAGGTTCAGTGTTAAAGTAAATCCAGCTTCAGGGTTCCTAAAGATCCAGATCCAAAACGTCATGACGGCAAGACAGCAAAGCACTGATCCTGTATTACTGCCGACAGTTTCAAATGTGTCAGAGTGGTTTTGATGGCTTAAATTCTAATGGAAGCCTTTTTTTCCCCAGATATTGGCTGCCCAGGTATCTTCTGCAAGTCTAACCAGCAAAAGCTTGGTAGAACTTGCTAGATGAGAAGAAACGCAGTTTTATATCTGCTCTGGATCAAACATCAGCTGCCTTATGACCTGGGAATGCACAAATCTGACAGGAGGGACAAACCCCTCTTCCTTGAAACCTCAACTGGACAAGCCTAAACTGTGCACTTAAGCCATCCTACCCATCACCCATCTCCACTGAGATACTGACATGAAGTGCTAGCAGGCTCAGCTCTCACTGCACATACAATGGCCAGCATTAAAAGTTTCCCGTAAAGAAAAAGTGTTTTCCAAGAATTACTTTAAGCCATTATTTTTCAAAATTGTTACTAATTCTGCATGATTGGCAAAATATGGAATTTGCAACCTTTAGCTGTTTATAACAGATTTGGCTGTATTTAATCATAAATCTATGTTTTCAGACACCTCAGCCTGTTTGCAGGAATAGTAAACTGTGCCCTGATTTCAGGTGTGGTTTTCACCACTCAAACTCAGTTTTTGCAGTATCTCAAAATATTTGTACTAGTGGTTTCAACGTAATAAGATTAAGTTCATTAGAATAAATTAGAATAAAGAAGCCCTAGACGTTCCATTCCTATTTCAGATTTTACTCGTTTGGTACCAATATATTAAGGAGAATGCTGCCACAAGTCAATATGAATACTTACATTCATTTTTAATTAATTAATACTTGGTTAAACATGGATATCTGAAGGCACAAATGTAGATCTGTATGTTTGCTGCTAATTATTGCAATCAGTCACTAGTGAAAGCAGATGTGAAGAAACCTCTTCAGCATATGTTTCTACTGCAATTTTCCTACTTAAATTTGCAAATGTCTTTTTTAGATTCACTATGAAGAATGGCAACTTGATGCCAATGTCCAGCTCTAATAATAGCATGACAAAGAGTTATCTCCTTCCTCACTGTTTCTCACATTTAATGCCAATGTTCCAAGAACTTGTCTGGGCTACAGAAACCACCTGTTTGTTTTTGGAAGTGGTCTATTAGGGCTCACATACAGAATAACGTATTAAAACCCAGCAACCCCTAAAGCCAGGTGTGTCTAAAATCTGGATAAGGATGTCATTCTTCTTAACTATGCACATCAACACAGATACAGAAAGTTTTGGAGGAATTTAGATGGCTGGAATTCATGTAACACAAGTTCCACAGCCACCAAGACATGACAGCCTACTACTTGGTGACCACAGCCACTCCAAATGTCAAGTCTTGGTCTTGCCTAAACAACCACCTGATTGTTTCCAGATGAAGATTCAACGGAGTTACAAATACAAGTTAAAATAGAAAAGTTCACACTGAGAAAAGGAGAAGTTCATCATGGTTTGAAGGTCAGGTCAACAAAAGGTAATATTCTAGAAAAAGTACCTTACAAAAAATAGGGAATGTAGAGTAGATAATATACCAAAACAATCATAAATAAGAACTGCGTGCAGCAAAACAAAGATGATCTCTTCCTTAGTGTCTTCAACTCTAAATTATATGCAGTCAAAATATATGAGGTTTAACATTCTCGTTTGTTAAAATTAGTACAGTATTTTATAAAAGAAGTGCTTGGTGGAATGACCTTGTTCATTCAGGTCCTTGGCTTGTTCCACAAGGCCTTGGTTCTGTAGTTACTCAGAAATGGACAGGCTTGTGGACCTGTGAGTTAAGTCTTTAGGTCTTTAAATACATATCTGATTCAGTGTAGGTGTCCTTCCAAATATCCATCATTTGGAGCTCTGGAGACCAAATGGGAACAAAACAGGATCACTGAGAATAGTGTAAATGTCACAGTGTTGTAACACTGGTCCACCAGAGCTCACATTGCTGTTACACAAAAATACACTTGAAAAAACAAGATAGATACAATTTTATTACAGAACTCCTTCAATCACAAGTTTCTTGAGACTATACAGATGCTTTTATGCTATAGGCATCTGAGCACCGACTGATAGAAACATTGCATAGAAATAACCATCAAAATCAATTGGGATTGATTAGATCTGAAGATTACACAGAGATCGTTCACTCATCTCACATAAGATACTGAATATCAGTGTGGCACTATTAAATGTGCGACTGGATATTCTAAGTGTATAATCACTTTTCATCATTAGCTTCTGTTGATATATT
This sequence comes from Coracopsis vasa, assembly GCA_026283785.1. Classification (NCBI taxonomy): domain Eukaryota; kingdom Metazoa; phylum Chordata; class Aves; order Psittaciformes; family Psittacidae; genus Coracopsis; species Coracopsis vasa. The sequence goes on from JANHGB010497757.1 coordinate 6,909, forward strand.
TGCAAAATGTTGACCTAAATGACAAGGTATTTGTCTTCATAAAATTATCAAGTTTCTTCATTAGCTAGAACTTTAATTTAAATAATGCTGTGTTCTAACAAATATATTTCTCTTTAAGAACTAAAGTTACTGAGAAATAAACAGGAAATTATGAGAATGGGTCAAGACATCTGTGGGTGTTGAGCACATTTGGTGCTCATAATATATTTTATTAACTACTCACTTTCTTCAAGGAACTTAATAATTATTCTAAATAAAACATAGGACACAACGGGAATATAATAAGCAAAAAATTGCATAAAAGGTATCAAACCATTCAGGCTTACTAATAACAGCACCATAGAAGACCCTAATGGGTCGCAATTAATTATGAATGAGTTCAATAATGAAAGCAGACAATTTAAATAATTACATAGAAAAAAGAAAGAAAATCTAGTTTTAAAGCACACATCATGTACACTGGAGCAAAACAGAAACACTTCACTGAAGAAAAAGTTGAATGAAGTCAAATAATTTTTAATACAGCTTTTCCTTTCACAGCTGAACTGAATGTCTCAACAGATCTTTCAAAAATCCACTCAGATGTTTTTGTCATGAAAAGAAATGATACGTCACGAATCTGTTAAACATATCCTTCAGAAAGAGAAGGAATAAAAGTTTTATTTATGACAGCTATGGTGAACATTTTTCTTGAGACACTGTACTATTAAAAAGCTGTTAGCGTTTCCCTGCTTTCAAAACCATTCTATTTGGAGAAAACAATGTCTCTGAGTAATTTTCTCTGTGCATCTGTGCTTCTTACCTCACCTAGTACATTATTAGGGACATTTTTTCTCTGTGACTATTGAGTGAAACCAGGTTTATTTCCAGAGGAGTGTCCTTCCCTCCTGCAGCTTGCCTGCTGTTCATTCACCATCTGAAAATTTTCTTTCTGAAGGTAATAACTAAATACTGTTCTATGTAATGTGGTAGTCTAAATGTCACTATGAAATTAGTTTAGGAGGAAGATCTATGCTCTGAAACACTATCATCAGACAGAAAAAGAGATAGTGAAATTGAAGATAATACCAGTGGGGTTTTTTTTTCCCTCTCCCCAAAAGATAAAGAACATTATTTTGTCTATATTTACAGACTTCTGGCACTAGGAGACCTGGGCCACAAAGACACAGATTAGCTACTCTGATCAGACACGTAATACATGCAGATACACTCAGTACCTCCCTGCCCTTTTTTTTTAGCTCAAAGCACTATTCATTCTGCTGTTAACAGCCTCCCATGACTTTTGAGGTCTGTGGACCAGGCAGTACGACTTTGTTGGCATGAGTTCTTTTTACTCCAACTCAGACATCCCTACTCCATGGTCTTTTGTGGTATACATGGCCTTAAGCACAAGGAACAGCATTTCCACTTTCAAAAGACTGCAATGTCATGGAGTACCATTCTCTCTTCATGCTTTCCTATTAAAAGTGGATGAGTCAGAAAGATAGACATTACAAGCTGTCAAGTTGAAAAGGAACTTATCTTTTAACGAGGCACTTTCCAAGTTTTCCACATGGTGTCAGTGGCTCCTTTTACTTTTTGCAAACCAGGAAGCTAGATTAATACCTTTGCAAACTCACTGTTTGCAAATGTTGCCCCATTTCAACTGTACATTGAGTCTGTAAACACTGCTCAGATAATATGTCTAGCAGTGATGCCTTTCACCTTAAAAAATTGTTGCATTTGCACTTTCAATGAAGAATTTATTAGTCACCCTCTTTGAAAAATGTATTTCAGTAAATGCTTCTTTTTAGTGTTTAGCTTCTCCCTGTTAACCAGATCTCTTTATTTCTTAAGGTAAGCAAACATTAAAAATAAAGACTGTCTCTCTTTAATATAAGCAGACTAGCACAGAACAAACCCTGCATCCAAAATACAATCCATTGACAAAAGTGCTACCCTTTCCACACACTCAAGAAGTCTAAAATAGATGTTTTACTCTAATTGCACTAAATCAATAGACTGTCCTGCAGAACATTCTTATTAATTTATGACTCATGACACGCATTACAGCCACGGCTATTTTTAGTGCCTCACTAAAAAGGAAGTATGACTGTGTTCAGAACACAGGGGCTACAAAAATATGTGCATTGCAAACTTGAGCTTGAATTTTAGATTTACTTCTTATTAAAAATAAATTGCAATAGGTTTCTTTGTATTTCAAAAAATTGCAATTTGCCTTTTTAAAATTGCATTTCAAGTGGCATTCAGTGAATATGTTGTGACTTTTGGGCTTTCAAGAACTTTTATGAAGAGAAGGATAAAAGTATTTTAACATCATTTATTGCTCCACCTGCATATGGCACTGTGTTCTGGCAACACACTAAGCCACCTAAACAGTGCCCTGCTGCCACATTTTCCTTCTGGTGATGCCCAAGCACATTTTCTTCTCAGGATAGTGTGTTTCTGCATCAAGGTCTTATCTGCCTATCTGGATGGACAGCACAATCACCATGGTCTTAAGATACCCTTCAAAAAACAGTTTAGATACACTGACTGTTATCAAGATGCTAATAGCCCACATTTCCCTCCATTATCTTTAGACAGTCCTTACTACTATAAAAAAAGTAGTAATATTACTATAATGCTCTTTATTCCTGCCTTTAGCTATAGACAATAGTGACCTAATAGCAATGGTCACCAGACAGCAAAGGAGGGAGAACCTCCTTGCCTACAGATAAAATCTTACCTTTAACAGACTCCAGAGAACCCTGTACAGAAAGATTATGGATATACTTGCTAAGGTTTTTATTTCTTGTCTCAGTTCTTTTCTGTTCTCTCTAAGCTAGCTTCCAGTGAAATCTCTGAAATCAAATATGTATGGAGACACTTGCCCAGATTTACAAGACCTTTTTCTTAGCCATAAAGCCTTTCAGTTTGGAATGCCCTGCCCAGTCAATCACTAGTACCAAAGCCCATAAAGAACTTATCTCAGGCATCTGAAGATTTCTCATTGAAGATTGCAAAGCACAGAAAATCTGGCTAATGTATGGCAAGACACAGGAGTCAAGCTGGCACACAACCTTGAGGCTGTGCTTCCAGGCAAAGTCTCACTGGGCATGAGGGACAGGCATTTGTTCTTAAGTGCAATCATCATATCATACTGCTTCTGGTCTCTCCAGGCAACCAAATACTTCCCAAACTGACCATCACACACATCCCAATATCATGCATATGTACTTCTGTCCTCTAACATGCACAATGGTAGCTCTTAGTGCAAGTAGACACGATCAGATCAAGCCGCACCAACATACTAATAAACTACAGGCTGACACTGTACCAGTGTAGAAGCTTTCAGGAGAATCATATATTTCAGAACTCTGTGGTATCACTAATTTTGATTTTTTTAAAAGGCTAATGCACTCCGGTTAGAGTCTTCTTGTGTGCGTAATATGTTTCCAATAAAGCACACACCTCTGCAATTTCTGTAGCTGGAAATTATAACAGGGGAATCATTAGTGCTACAGAAAGTGCTATTACGAGGTATAAATATAATCTACGCCTTTGGATCTGTATGCAGAACATAACTTTTTAGTTTACTTTTTTTTAACAGACTATCAGTCACTTTGCAAGAACTGGGAGACTTATGAATTGATAACAGATCACAGACTATTTTCCTTTTAGGTTAGTGCTCGAAAATCACTTCTATTCATAGACTGCATGAAAGGAATTACTGACCTCAATAAGCTACTGAAAAAATCCATCCATTGCTGAAAAGCCACTAGTGCATCTGTTATTATAATTAGTCTTACCATTACAACTCACTCTCAGGCTGCACACGAAGAGAAATGTAGGGCCTGATCTAAAGGCAGTAAAGGAAACAGAGTGATAGTGGTACATTTTCTGTACCATATCTTTGACCAATATTTACACTTGGTGGCCACATTTTTCCGAAGTAAGCACTTAAAAGAATCCACCTCAGTCTGCTTCTACATTTTCTAAAATTCTGAGAATTTTCCAACTCCAGAACCAAAGAAATTTAGTAAATGTAAAAATCAGGGGTTCATTCAAGGACTACTGATATTTCATTTGAAATGTCGATTACTCAATAGTCAAAATGCTTCACTATGTTTTACTTCTTTTTTCTTTTTCTTTTTAAAGACAGGAAATTTCTGAAAAGAAGAATTAAATACAGTATAAACTAACATCTGCAATAATCCAGAACCATGGAATGTGAGCTGCTGTATCCCATAGCAGCATTACTTTGTATATCAATCCGAGTCTTAATTTTGCTCACTTTCTGTGGGAAAGAGCTTGACTTACATTTTCTAACAGAAAGGAATTACAAAGCAAAATCCAAAAGTCACAAATATTCCCAGAGGTTCTTGATGAAAGAAATAAGTTTGTGAAATTAGTCGACATTGTAGTGTTACAACCTTTAAATATGCAACATTGGATAAGCAAGCAAAGAAGTCATAGCCTTGGAGTACTATCAGTTACGAACCCTGAGTGAGGATACAGTGAGGAAAAGGCCACCTTGTAGATGAAGCAAGTGCAAGGTTACTACTGCTCAGAGGAAATCACAAGTATTCAACATGCAACTCATGGTATTGGAGCCTGCAGCAAGGGAAGCAGGGCCATGTCAGTGGCAGGAAGTAAAGGGTGGAAAAGATCTATCACACAGCTCAAGAGCTCCAGGAGAAAGAAAGCAAAAATATGTGGTCAACACTGTTTCCAGTTTGCTCTGCAAAGCAAGAATGGAGCAATCTAAGAAATTCCCGATTCCAGGAATTATGAAGGGCTGTACAATTACAGCGTAGAATACGCAGACCATCCCCTTTAACCAGAAATTTCCATGCAAAGAAAATCTAAAGCTTTACATAGGCCACTGGAGTATTTCTATTTTTTTTCTATCTTTTCTGAGGGTAGATGTTTGAAAAACTCATTCGAATGAAAATAAAAGAAGACATTTTTCAGCTCATTACGTGATCACAGTCTAAAGTACCCCAGCATAGTAAAGAAGAAACCTAAGTGATTGTAATCTCTTCTCCTTTTTCTTTGTGAGGCTTTGTACACTCCCTGTGTACAGCAGAAAAAGCTTTATTCTTGAGTGCATCCTAAACCAGCATCGATTTAGAATAGCACATACACAGGATGTATAATTTTACATTCCTCCCATGTTTGCAAGTGGAAGTAAAAGAAACACATCAAGGGAGAAAACGTGATTCACTAAAACCAGATCTCGTCTTAAACAGCGCACAACTTACATAGTAGATCTTGCAGGCAGTGAGAGCTATAACCTTCCTCAGAACCTTGGGAAGAAATAAAAGCAACATCTCTGGAAACAGAATTTTACATCTTTGGAATGTATTTTCCAGTTTTAACAGGCACAGCTAAAATTCCCTGCATAAAATGTACCAGGGCAGCACAAGTCTTCATACACAGTGAAAATAGGAGCAAAATAGAAAAACTAGTATCCTAGATTATTGACACAGTTTGGCCTCCATTAAAAAGTAGTTTCTGTGAAGCTGGGGAAAAAAAATAAAGAAGAAAAAAGAAAAGGAATGCTTGAGTTCATTTGTGCTATAAAACAGACTACTCAGGAGCTAATAATACAATGTGCCACTGCAGATCCTACAGTCAGATTATGACTTCCCCTTACGCATGGCTGAGCTGTTCCTCTCACAAGTAGTTCTCCACAAACAAAGATGGATGACTTGGAAAGACACTAGGCTTTGTGTTCATCTCAGGTGAGTGTAAGCCAGGAAAAACTACAGCGAAGTCAATGGGATTACTGTACTATAGAATGGATGGGAGAGCAGGACACAGCTTCCTGCATGCAGTGTACAAAGCGACATTTTAAAGCCACACTTTTAATTCAGCCATTTCTTTTGCTAATCTGGAATCATTTCATGATTTTTTCCTTTCCTCCTCCAAACATGACAGTGTGTCACCTTACTTGTTCACTTTAAATGCCCCAAAGTCTAATTTAGCATCACTGAAGCTTGGCTAGCTCATCATCTGCCACTAAGCAAACCTTTGCATGCGAGGTGCCCCCAGCCAGGCCCAGGGGCTGCACGCTCCCACTGGCACTCCAGATGTGGCCCAATGCAGCATCAGCAGTGCAGAAAAATGTGTCTGTGTCCGGTTCCCTGCACAGCAGCAAGGCCAGAGGGTGGCAGAGGACCCTGTCATTACCTGAGTAGACTTCCCCTGTTCTGATGGGTTTTCAGGGACCATGGGAAGCTATACAGGAGGGATTTTAGCGAAGTGCATGGAGTGGCAAGAGGGCTATAACACACGGGGCATTTCTAGTGCAGTGCACAAAGAAAAATTGCATTTCATATCAATGACATTTTAGAGAAAGGAAACGTGGAAGACAGATAAAGAAAAGAGTGGATATTTCTGCCTGATTTTGAGCTTCCAGAAGAGGTTCCAACATTTAAAGATGTGGTGCATAAGAGAAAGCACCATTGCATCTTCTACTGATTATCCTACCATGTGCACTGCACTGCTGCCTGCTTGCCTGAAGCAGTGTGATGGGCTGGCACCAGGGAAGCAAGCCTCATCTTTAAATTGTCTTTAAATTGAGTTTTTCATAAAGTTATGCACAAATTCTACCAAAGGTTTTCAGGCCTTATAATGTTTGCTAATATAGCAAGGAAAAATAATTCCCTCTGCTTTAGGGATTATCAGGTGAAATTCTGTGCTTAGAGATATGCATAAAGTTGGGCTGCTTAGTCAGAATGCTCCTTCCTAGCTTTAAATATCTATGCACCTATCTCTCACCATTATCTATCTAGAGTGTGCAGACTAAATAACGCGTTTTCCTAGCTTAAGATTAATTAATGAAGCTTTTCAAACAGAAATTATTTAGTCTTTGAAAGATAATACATATATCAGAAACCATCTGGTTTAAAATCAGTAGGACAATGGATATTGAAGAGTGTTTGCTTAAAGTTCTCAAAGGAGAGAAGAAATTTAAAAATACATGGTAGCTACACAGAACAATACTTAGAATAAATTATTTAGTTGATATTAGAAGTTATTTACGTGTTGCCATACATAATCATATAATCTTCTCATGTTTTCTATAATATGAGGCTTAATGTGTTTTGCTAGGAGTTAGAGGCCCTTCAGGGAAGTGATACGCCTACCATCATATCCTGCCTTCACATCCTCCACCTTTGCAACCAGAAGCGTACTTAAACAGAGGGTGTGCACATGGCTGGAATTCACATCCTGGGCTCTGTGCTGGGAAAGCCAAATGACTCCTTCACTATAAATCCCATTTTGACAGTCATGGCACAGGCTTCCCGAGGGATTCATACCATAACTTAAAAGCATTTGTACCTTCCATGGTGCCAAAGACCATGTAATGTTTCCTGATAGTGAACTGTGCATTGACACATTCAGTCATCTAAAAAAGGATGACCTTGAAATTAGGATGGGGTAGGACAGGACAGGAGAGAACAGGACCGGACAGGACAGGATAAGAAAGGAATGGAACCGATAAGAGATGCTCACAGTTTGTGCCTGCTCCTGTAACATCGCTGCAGCGCACTTGCAGGAGATTCAGCAGTATCATCATCCAAAATTAAGAGTGAAATACTTAAGACTTGATCTTATTCCTGGTCAGGCAGAAAATCTGGGCAATGCTGAAGACTGAGACTTTCCTGCCAAGCTCTGCACGGGCATCCTTACCATCAACGGGTTGATTTCTAGAAGTACACTGTAGTGGAACAATTGTCTATGGTAAATATAAATCTGAATTTTGCATGCGACTTCAGAAATCAGTGTTTCTGCTGAGGTCTTGCAGTGGCATGGGCTTTTGAATGGTATGTATTGAGGGGCTTTATGGATTCTTTCTGGCCTCATGGGAAAATACATGTCTCTTTGCAAATGAATGAACAATGAAAATCTCAGTTGTACAAAGCAGTAGACAGGAACAATACTGTTTCTCCCTAGGGAAGGACTACATGCTTCTTCTTTCTTTCTTTATCTGATTTCTATAGGTTTGCAAATGCCTGTAAGCCCCATGAGTTCCTCCTACTCCATTTCTCAGCAACTGGCTTACCACTGAAGGAATCTATGGCAGGAAGTGTTAACTGAGTTGTAATGAATCCCCAAAGGCACAAATTACATATGCCACCATTTTCAGCATGGGTTTGTTGTTTTTTCCTTTGCACCAGGGAGAAAACAGTTGTCAAAAGCACTTCTGAAAAGTAATTCTCCATCTGATATTCCTGGGTTACAGGTAGCTGGTCAAAACAGTTTCTGGGTAAAAAAAGTTTCCTTGCATGAGACAAGCACTCTCTGCCTGTTCCCTTAGACTTGTTCACACTTCAGTGAACTCCCTGCACACAAAGTATTCGCAAGGCTATCAGGACATTTTACTTACTATATGGTCCCTAAAGCTCAGCAGACAGTGGTATCAAAGCCATTTTCACCTGTTGGTTTATTCCAGACTATAGGTCAGTTTGCCTTCCCCCTTAACCAGCCCTTTAACTTTTGCATGGATGGGACTTTGAGCAAACTGGTCTAGTAGAAGGTGGTGCTGCCCATGGCAGGAGGTTGAAACTAGATGATCTTAAAGGCCCCTTCCAACCCAAAATACTCTATGATTCTATGTGAACTTCACCCTGGGACCTCACGATGTATGGGCACATGCAGTGGCAGCTGCCTTTAATGATCACACCTCTCTGTGCTGTGGGCAATGGCTCACATGGCATCTTGCCCAGGGAGCTGCACAAGTGTGGAGGCTGCCAAGCCTCCAAACCTGTCTGAAAGGAGAGCGGCAGAGCCACTCAGCATGCTGGGTTCTGCAGGCAGGGGTGGGCACAGACAAAGGGGAAAGAACCGGGAGTGTGAGACCGGCCTGTGTTACTGGGAAGCAGCACGTGATAGTGTAGAAGCTGTGTTATAGAAAAACGTTTCCGTTTGTGTTAAGATGAGGACAACATATGGCTTGGTAACTGCCTTCAAATCAGCTCTTGGCTTGGCAGGGTTTAGCTAAATCAAATCAGTCTTTTGGAGGTTAGGCCAAGAGCTGCTTAAATTTCACAGGCCATGTTGCGTTTCATATGATACCTATTTATAAAATCCTAGCTACGTTTGTAAAGTTAGCATAGAAACAAAACTTTTGGACAACAACCAATTTTACAGGAGCCATCTGCGTCCTCCCCGCCTTTAAACCCAGACCACAATTTCAGCAAGTTGTTTAGTTCAGTATGAACCTGCAATAAAACTCTGAAGTTAAAAGCCTCCACAGTTTTATAGGTGCTGCCCCATACCCAGGCTGATATTTGCAGAATTTTGTCTAATGAGAGAAGCCAAATTCCGTAAGTTTTATCAACAAGATGTAGGATTTCTGAAGCGAGACTATCTCATATTTGTCTATAAGCCTGCAGTTTGCTTATAATTATTCTATTCAAACTTGTTCTTGTGTACCTGGTATGAAAGAGAGAAACACTTATTTATTGATCCAAACCCCCTCTCATCTACAGAAGTTGTGTGCAGTGAGGAATTCTGTTACCAGCTACCAAGCTGCAGTCATTGCTCTCAAAAGATCTGACCAAGCAATTATGTTTTAGACGGGGGTTTATGTCCACATCAGGCTTTTCCAAGCCATATTTGTTTGCTCTGTTTTCTTATTATAGTGGTCAGGTGAAATGTGTAAATGTTCTGCCTTTGTGAGTACTTCACAGAACAAGACAGTGGGATTTTTTTTACATATCCCACTTAGCTGTCTGCCTGCAGTAACAACAGCACAGGGCAGTGAGGGAATAAAACTGCTTATGTGTATGCACTTGCTGTCATTAAAAAACTCAAGCAGCGGTTTTCTGCAGTAACTAGAACTTAAAAAAAACCAAATAAACCATAAATCTGCCTAAAATCATCCCTGCAAGCTCATGCTCTGTCTGCAGACTGCTTGTTAGATCCCTGATGAATCCAATGAACAGCTTTTGGATTTTATATGCTGTGTCCCCTCTTCTAGGAAAAGGGAACTGAGGCGACTCTTTGTACCTCATCAGATGACTGCATGATTTCCTGCTAAACAGACACAATGCCCACCTCACTTCAGGATGTCATCTCTGTGATGCCACCAGCATCTGCATCTAGTGTTTTTGAAGTCTAGATGAGTTTTATCACTCAAATTCTCTGTTGAAAGGATCACCTCTCTCAAGACCAGAAGGGGGAATAGATTGCTTTCCCAATTTGCCATCAAAAGCAACAGGAAATGATTAGCTTCTGACACCTTTGAACAGTTCAATAACTAGGCTGATTTGTTATTATTGCTGGTACTCCTCCAGAAAGAGCACATTGCCTCTTGCGCATTTTCCCTTTTCTTCTGTAGTTGAGTAAGCAAGCAAATGAGGAAAATAAGCCTTAAGTATGAATGCCTGATCTTCACTGTCAATAGTACTGATACACATATTTATCTACTGCATGGTGTTGGCATTTATCCATTAGAGAGTATTAAAGAAGAGAACCATGCAAGAGAGGGGAATACTAAGTTTGCAGGCAGCCAGACCTGTTCAGCCATGACACTGGCAATGGCAATTAGAGAGCTGCCTCAGGTGAGGAGCGTTCATCTAGTACAGCTCCCTGTGCCCTGTGTGCTGCTTCACATGGACCTCCAGACATTTAGCATCTCTTTGCAGCTGGCAGCTGCTAAAATAGGAATGCAATGGCCTTTCTTTCTGTGACCTTTTGAGGATCTTGTCCCCGAGCTCCTCTTCCCCTTCATTATGGCTGAAACCTAAAGCTAAGCTGGCCATGATATCTCCAAAGCATCTCTTACATTGTCAGCTGACGTTCAGTGGAAGGGTTGCCTCATATCTCCAGCAGAGAGGGAGAAGATGTATGTACAGTAGAAAAGAATACCAACCGATGTCAGGTTTTACAGCCCCAGGAATATTTCTCTCACTAACTACAGTCACATTCTCAGCTTCAGAGCTTACATGAACCCTCCACCACACTGGCTAATGCAAATTTCCTCTAGCCCAGTGCCCTTCCTGCCCGACAGATCTCAGTGCCTATGAATAGCTAATGCATTCCAGAGGAGCAGCCACGGGAAAATAAATTAATGTAAACACTAGCAAGGACTCCGACAAAAGAAATACAGCCAACAAGGCAGCAATTCAGACCTTAGTTTTCTGCTCTCCATCACTGCATGCTCACCCACAGGCACTCATAAGGCCAGAAGGGACAAGACTTCTTTCAGCTCTCCTTCTGTTCTAGCTCAGTATGATTTTTTTTTTACCCTGTTTTTGTTTGTTTGTTTTTCCCCTGGCTGGAACACTGCTCTAGCATAATTTTTCCATATACAAATCTCTATTTTGCTATTTAAAGTTTCCAGTTAGGGAAGATTGTGTGGAAATATTCACTACTGCTCCACAATCACAATTTTTAAGTCAGTATTTCATTACAGGTTAGGAGAACAGGGTGCCTTTACAAACAATTGTGCATTTCCTGATCTTGCTGACTCGCTGAGTTTTCCAGCCTGAGAGCTGATGAATCAATATTACATTATTATTACTAGCACCTACAAAAACATAATTAGAGTGCTAAATATTATTTCAATGCTTTGAAAATCTCATATCAGTTTCAATCATCTGCCAGCTCACGAGAAGGAGGTGGTGACTTATGGGGAGAGCAGTAAAAGCAGCAAATTTTTCAGAGTAGCTTGGAACAATTCACAGGAGAGCAACAGTGGCAATTGCAGAGCTCACAAATGATGACCAATAGACAATCTTGAGAGTGAAGTCCTTTGTGCAGCTATGAGGTATCTACATCAGCTCCCTGTGTGTTAGGCTGTGGAGCAGGGTTTGAAGATTGGATCATGGCCTGAAAATGCTGCGAAGCCAATTGGACATATCCTGTGGACAGACTGTGGCAGCAAGCAGCAAGGATGGGGTGGGTAGAGCTTGTTGTGTTCTGGAACTAGCTTGGAACTAGATGGGCAGAGTAGATTTGAAGCATACAAAGAAAGTGTGCTGATGGCCCAGGGTGCTTTTGCAGCTCAATCTGGCCAGCCTGCAGAAGCTGAATTCCCAAAGATTTAAAAAATACTGCTGAAAGATTTTGCAAGGGCTACAGACCCATTTCTTCAGCCATTTACCCCTTTGCATGTTTGAATACCTGTAAAAATGCTATCGTTTACTGCTGACTTGAGACTGTGCAGTCTGTTGGAGCCACTGCAGCCAATGTGTTGGAGGTAGTGTTTGCTTTGGATCTCATCATCTCTGACTTGCACACATGAAACAGTGTGAGCTGTTTGTGAATTTAATTTCCTCCACTGTTTCCACATGCCTGAAGATGAGTGGGATGGTGGCCTCCTTTCCACATTGCTGGAAAGTAGATGGCAATCCCTCTTCCCCTGGCTGAATGTAAACTGACACTACATGAAAAGCCTCCCCTCCAGCATGAAGCATCCCCCAGTGCAATAAATTAAGAGACTGGCCCTAAACAGGCAGTGCTGACCTTTCTATGCTATCCTACTCTCCTGCCTTTAAGAAACATGTCCCTTCCTTCTTCTCTACATTTTTTAACTAATCTTTGTAGTTTCTTCCTCCCTAAGAAGCTTTTTATAGGTGGGTTGAGGTGGTGAGTACTACTGTCTACTCCAGACCCAGCTTCTCTGAATAGAAGCTTCAGGCAAAGGTTCAGCTTCCTATAACGAATGCATATTACAGAAGTGCTGCATTGGGGACTGTGGACTCTCTTTTTTCCAAAGTTGATAGTTAACACAGAAATTTTGTTGCTTTTTTTGTTGGTTTGCTTTGGTTTGTTTTTTCCAGCAAGCTTTGGAGAGAAAATGCCTGGGAAGATTTGGGTTTGGCTCTGGAGCATGAATCTTCCTAATCCTACACCACAGGTCCTCAAATATGTTGTCAGGCTTAAATATTAATTTCAGATAGCAGCAAACTGTGGCAGGGCCTCATGTGGATCCCTGAGCATGGGACTATCTGACTTAGCAGGCTTTACAGAGAGGAAAGAAGTACCCTAATCACTGAGACTAGACCAGCGTTGCAGATGGGATCTGCCTTGCAGACAGACGGCTGCAGAATGCAAATGTTTTCTGAAAGTAGTATATAAATAATACAAGAATGGAGCTGGGACAAAAATGACTGTTTGTTTACGAATGTTGAAGAAAATTTCCATACCAGAACATAGGAATAAGCAACTGGAGACCCCAAAGTCAGCCTGGGAGTTTTGGGGAGATTGAGGAGGGAAGGCTGAGCACTGGCTTGTCCCCACTGCAGCCCTATGCGGTAGAGCACAGTCACCAGCAAGTTACCTCACCCTAGCAGCATTCTCTGCTGATAAGCCAGCAAGGACAGGCTTCACGTGCCAGAATACTCAAAGTAGGCATTATTGTTCAAGTTTGGTTAGAAGCAACACTGAAATGATCCTCTGATTTACCTCTGCAGTATGGATGTATTCTAACTTACTACTTAAGTTGAAGCAGCATCCCTAGAAAGGAAGAAATGCTTTTGCTCATGAACAGTGCTTTGAGTGATCTCCTCACTGCTGCAATTTTAAAATTGCTAGTCTTTGAAATGTTGGCTATGATGGTAATTTTGTCATACAGGAAAAAATGCAGGGTTGGCTTCTTTGTTTTTAGGAAAGTTCAGATTTCTAGTATTGCAAAGACCTTGCAAAGTCCCCTTAATAAACTCAAGACATCATTATCTACATATTTTTTCTGCCCAGGATGGGTAGAAGACAAAACAATTCCAGGGTTCCTCCAAACCTGTTGTTTCTACAGCCTGCAACTGTTATTTTAATAGGCACCCTACCAAGACATTCTCTTTTAAAACAGGCCTTTTCCTTCTCTTAACAAATAGGCTTCTGTCAAACACTAATCCAGGCACTTGTGAGAACTGAGATGGTGGCTGGTATTAGTGACTAGACACTTCTGACTGCATCCTAGTGCTTTGTTCCTCATAGGATCTTTTCCCAAGCTGTAAAATGTGATGCCAGATTTAGTTTTTAAAGCCAGAAGAATAACACTAACAGACAGTAGATGGGTGTGAGTTGTCATATACACCAGCAGTACAGAGTTAGTGTTACGTCTCAATTAGTAGCAGTCTCGAAAATCAATCAGGACAGACGACATTTTTTCCTGCTTTCTGTTGCAGTTCTTGAGCTGTACAGAAACTAAAAAAAAGAGTTTATGTTTATTGGTGAGGACAGAAACCTGGGACTGTAGTGCAGCTGTGTCCCTGACCTGCCTGCTCAGTGTTTCTGGATCCTTCTACACCCCAGTTCATTCCCATTCATGTAGCTGAACACTAACACTTAGGTACCTTGTAGACCTAAGCCATGCCTGGTTCCTGATGGGAAAAGCCAATGTGATTCTTTACACAACAGATGTTAGGTACATGCAAAGCACAACTGCTTCTGGGTATTGCTAAAATTAACTGATGAGCCAGCTTCTGCTGGTCCCGTTTTGCACGTGTAGGAGTACGCAAGCCCCGACACTACAGAAATCAGCTGGAGTTTTACACTGATTTCCAGGGGCACAGCATTGTATTTTTTCAGCTGTGATCCATTTCCCGAAGTACACAATGTTTTTATTCTGCTGTCTAAGACAATCCAGTAGCTACCAGAGGTTACAGGGAAAGTGAAATTAAGTCACCAGTTAACCCTTGTACAGTATAGACCTTTAGAAGGATGGGATGCTCTAACTCATCGGGTGCTATTCCTTTAAAATACCTAAAATGCATTTTCATACAGTTTACATAGGCAAACTGCTACACATAAAGATGACATAACCTGATCTATAACTGAATTGTCTGATACCATTTTAATACTGGTACAAGACTTGAAGTCATTTGGTAAAAGTAAAGTCATCCGGTACTAAGAAAGTATGTACCTCTTCTGAGAACAATATTTAAATATACTTCTATTGAACCAGGGTTCATATATATATATTGTTTAAACATTTCAATATTTAATAACTTTTAATCACAGCCACCGTGCTTCAAAAACTTCTATCACCCACAGAGCATTTCCACTGACTAAATTCCAGTTATATCTGATAGGGAATTAACACTCACTCTGCATAATACATTTCACAATTTCTACACTTCGTTTTTATCCTGTGAAGTGTTGAGTAAGCCACAGACTAAAATGTATTTCCTTTGAGAAGCATATGCATGTAACTGGTAAATCTGATAAAAAGGCTCTAACAACAGAAAAATTCACTTACATCATTCAGGAACAAAAGCTGAATGGCTGAAGTTAATAGTGTGCAAATAAAACTACTCCCCCAAAGTATATTTAATTATGTCATATTTAGGCCTGCTTATGTTTGTTTATTTGACCCTTATCTGAAATATTGAGGATGTATTCATCAGAACCGTAAAGCAATAAGCTAGATAGGGAGTTGCTATGCATTGTCTATGCACTTGTATCCTCTTTTATGCAACAACGACAACTGAAAGATAATCAGAGTAAGCATTAGCGTACATCTTTCTTATCAGACATCCTAGAAATATGACCCCAAAATCAAGAGAAGCACTTATATTACTAAAAATAAGGTTCCTGGACTATTGATTTGCGGTTAAGTGAAACAGTCACTCCGAAGTCTAACAGTCTGGGTTTGTCCTCACTTAACCCGATTCTAATTAGGCACAGTAGAAATAAATGTTCAAATTATTCTTAAGCTTATCTACTTTACAGCTTTGGGTAAAAACAGATACCAACACCAAGTAAAAAAAATAGCAATTTTCAGTTTTTCAGTGCTAAACTGACAGCTGAACAGACATCACATCAAAAAATTCTTTTAGCAGAGAAAGCTTCATCCACAACTTGAAACGTCAATGGAAAGGTGCCCAGAGCCTTTGCTGTATCCTTTGTACACTGCCTTTGAACTATCTATATTTACAAGACCACTGTAAATATATAGCATACTGGTAGCATCAAGCTGAGGCTGAGGAGTAACATGACATTTGCAGCTGGTGGATATATGCTGTACCTGAGGCTAGGAGGGAGGTGCATACACATCCACGGTGGCTTTTCACAACTGCTTTCATTTACCAGCTCAGGAATGTGAATGCATCAGCCATCTCCCAGTGCAGCACTGAGCCTGACCTAGCTGGGCACTGGGCATCACCACACCTTTGCTTCAGCCATAGGAACCCTACAGGATCCTGCTCAGATGCTGTGCCCAGTCCCCCAAGTACCACTGCACAGAGATCACCAAACTCCTTGCCATGCCAAGATAGTGCAGAGGCACTGTCCTGGGCCAGGTGGGGCCCAAGCTATTAGCCCCGTTATTGGCTAGTGCTGCTCCAGAAGTAGTCCAGCTCTGGACTGCCCTGGGAAGAGGTTCACTGGATTCCATGCCGCACCGTAGCCATGGTAAATCTTACTAGGCATGACCTGGTTCTATGAACAACTACCTCAATGTCTCTTTTGCTATTGTAAAGTTAATTCATGGAGCAGATAATTCAGCAGTGTCTGAAATTTGACTATATGTATAAATTAAAAAAACTATCAGGAAAGATAATTTTCCAGCTATTTTAGTACATTACATATAATTAATCTTTGCTGAACTTTTCCACCAGGTATCAGTATCATTTTGATGCCAGTCCAGTTGGTAAATATACAGTCCAGTTAAATATCCAGCTCAGATACATACATACCTCCACTTACCAGCCTAAAGACCTGTGCTTTATTGCTGTTTGGAAAAAATAAATTACATTTTAGAGGAAAATAAAATGGTTACATTTCTTCCAATTTTCTTTGTAACTATCTCTCATGGTATTATCGCCTCCTTTTACAACCTATTCGTGTCAGCTTCCACAGCATGAAAAAAGCAAATGAGTACTGCCAATAAACTACACCGGCTTATCTGCTGTAGTCCTAAATCTTCCTCAGCTTTGAGAGAAGTTCATCTTCCAGCTCATAAGGAAAAAGGAAAATAACTCTTTTCTCATACGAAAGGCCCTTAGTATGCCCTTTCTTTGGAGTAAGAAATCACAAACTCACTACATTGCTGTCTCACTGGTTTCTCACTGTTAGTGTCTGTGCTCTTAGGCCATTGAAACATAAAATTATACCTTAGCCCTAAATAAGGTGCTGCTACATTAACAACACACTGATAATCACAAAGAAAACAGTGTTCATATATATGCAACACAAAAAGTAACAGTGAGTTTGAGATTTCGTGTTTATAGAGATTGGAAAGTTACTATCAGTAGTACTTGACATTTCTATCTATAAGCATAAATGCATTTAAAAAAATACCCAAATGAATGTTATTATACACAGTGTTACTGATATATAGAAGAAAATGTCCAATGACTTCCTCAAAGGTCACAAAACAAGTTAATTGGAGTCAAGAAAAGAGTGCTAGAGAATTCTGATCCACTAATCCAGCACATGGTTTGAACTCTTCAGACAGTTTGAAAAGCAATCAGCACATTTCAGAAACTGGATTTGGTTATTTTGATCTAAATTTTTGAGGGCAATATCTTGAAAGAAGAAAGATGCTGCAAGGAAATGAACACCTTTGTACAATGCTTTACAGACATATGTTAGGTAATTCTTCACTTTGAATACGAATTCAGATACATCAATTAGATTTAAGTTCTCTTCTGGGTATTTTCAACATATTGAGTTTATGCATAATTGGATTTTTTACTCCTGAAACACTTAATCAAGGATAAATCAAAGAAAAAATTCCCTTTCAGAAAAATCCTGTAAAATACAAAGAGAATACTTCTCTATTTGCAAAAGATCTGCCAGCTTTATTAAGTTTCCCTCATTTAGAGACTTACTTGTTTTTTCTTTTATCCAATTAATGCATTAAATCACTTTGATGTGTTGCTTTTTAAATACACGGTATATACAGTTATATAAAGTACCAGACACATCAGCACCATTCATTCTCGCAAACTGAGGTAACACTGTGCTCAACTCAAAAAGAGAGATAATTTTAAGGTGAGCTGATTATTCTCCAAGAATTTAAACAAACCTTTCATCAGTTTTAGAGTTACACTGCTTAAGTTTTTTCTTCGCCATAGAGTGATGATTTCTGTCATCAACTTAGCATGAGTCAAAGAGACCCTGAGTAAAAATCAATGGAGAGCAAGTCTTGTAAGATGAGTATATCTGAGAAGTGTAATCCTTTTCTTCCATCTTACACATCTTTTCCAATAACTTGCAATGCAGAAAAAGCTAACGTGAAATCTGAGTGCAGTCTTGCTCTAAGTAAGCTCTCTTCTCCCTACCCTTGCACACCCAAAGGTGGATATTTATGGAACTTGCTATGCACCTGACAGAAATGGCAGCATTCTCATGAAAACTGCAGACAAAAATAAGTTGTGACTAGAACATTCAGCAACAAGCCCTTAAAAGTTAGCTAAGCAGTACTTATGTAAGATAGCCAACAAATGGTACCTATGAGAAGCTACTATTCTTATTATAACCAATAAAAATCTGGTCAGTTTGGAAAAATACATATTCACATATTTCATCTCTAATTTTTAAGCATGTTGCATAGAGGGACGGGCATCATTATCAATGTGTTTCATTGGCAGAAAAGGCATTACTGACTTAGGTATGATTATAAAGTAGACCCCTGCCAAAAAGAAACACAAACAAACCCAGAACTTGTCTCAATCCCAGACAAATCTCCAGTGCTGTCTTTGCCTTTAAAAAGCCAAGTTCCAGCTTTCTCAGTCCTGAAGAGCACATCTCTGAAGGAGACAATACAAAGTGACTTCCCTCAAAAAAACAACTTTACCACTAACATCAATCTCTGTGTTGGTATTGGAATATTTGAGACCAATATAATTCCCAGATTTAGGTGGATGCACTTAGGATATCGCAACTTATTTGTATGAAAGCTGGTAAGTTTTGTTGCTATACAGAGCCTATGTAAATACATACTCAGTTTTCTACTGATACAACTACACAGGGCACACACATGCAGACTCCACAACCCATCTTTAGCAACTGTAGCTATAAAAACTCAAAAATGGGATGTGCTGCTCAACCCATGTGTATCACCTATTGGGAGCTGCTGGTCAGTCAAGGTGGTACAGCTCGAGAAACTGTTGTATGTCATTGCCATGGCAACACAGGATGCAGCTTCCAGGCATGACGCAATCTGATAGCCCAACTGCTCCGTGAACTCCTGTTCTGCCTGGAACTAAAAGCCATGCTGAGAAGGATTAGTACTTTCATTTCTTCAGCTGCATGGTTGAAGAAATGAAATGGGAAAAGCTGGGACAGCCTTAATACTTCATGAGAGGCTTTTGCCTTAACTAAAACCTCTAGCTAAGGTTATATGAAAGGTTCGAGCAGGAATATTGGACATTTCCCAATCAATTTGAAAAAGATGTATCTCTTAGAGTTACACAATTTATGTCACAGGCAATAGGTAAGTCTTTAAAAAGAAAAAAAAAAAGAAAAAAAACCCAAAATCTTTTTTAGGCTAATAAAATGTATTCTGAAATCTTTTTGTGTGTGTCTGAAATACGCTTCCCTCTTTTGTAAGCTCTTTTATGCATTCTGTACTTGATGTAACTGAAATATGAACTTGCTTTATGAGTGGCTCTCAGCTTGTGTCAGCACTTTCACAGTGTAAACACAGAAAGCTTTACATTAATGTATATTACAGTTAAAGTAAAACTGTCTTTCTCAAACTCCCAAGTATTCCTTTTTTCATTAACTATACAAATCTCAGTGAGAGCAGAATCACTGTGTAGAACAGCAATAAGAATGAGCTGAGCCATCCCAGCCCAGTGACTGTTATTGCTTCCCAATCTCTTTTTGCATTGAGACTTGTTTCAGTTGACACAGTCCTGTAGTTGAGCAACCCAATATAGTGCCCCATTAAGGCCCCGGCAGTTACACAAAGTTAGCGCAGCGTAAAGCACTACTCATTGCATCCCTCCCTTGCAATTTTTAAATTACTGAGTTAATCTGTAGGGATTTTTGTGATTTCGGCTTGTTTGAAAATGCCTCTCAGCAGCAGGAGCAGTTTCTGCTCGTTCCTCCAGTTGCTTATTGACCTTTACAGATTTTGGTTTTATAATAACATTTTATTTTCAGATCTGGTTGCTGTACTAACACCATCATCAGGTTAATGGGAGGAAATAATAATATCCTCCTTTAGCAATCACACAGCTTCCTACTATGTCAATCCCTTTGTTATTTTCTAAACAAGTGCACAACATTTTTCTTCATTATTTACCCATTTACCACAAGCTGTGTCACAGGTCCTAACACTTTTCTTGGAGCGATTTGTTGCCTTTTTCATTTCTGTTAATTTTGAATCAGCACTCATAAATGTAGGTGTACAATCCTTGGATAGTTATCTTTTGGGCTTTTTGTCACTTCATTGCAGGTCTTTACTGTGACTTGTTCTGAACTAAAGTTATTAAGTAATTCATTCCTGGTACATCAGTGTTGTGAACATTGGCACATAAAGAGCCCCCTTAACACCCATCTTTGCCAGTGTAAGATGGTTCAGCTGAATTTGGGGGGTGCAACATGCCACTGGGAAAACAACTCCTGTGGACTGTACACAACATGTTTTATATGATTGAGGCACAGGCGTTAAGTCTCTTCTGGATGTCAAAATGCAAAGAATGGTATACACCCCTCCTACTTCATGTTACATGTGTGAAGAGTATTTAAACTTCTTTCTATACTTACATTTGCAATGTCAGATATAGAAATCTCCCAGTAATTTCTTGTGGGTGGTTACACAAATGGCAGCTTTTGCAGAGCTTATCAAGATACATTCTGTTTTGAAATTCTTATGTGAAAGTGTATTTCTCATTAAGAATTCACTGGTCACTGTGGTACTTCTCATATCTCTCAGTCATCTCTTCATTGCTCTTGCAATATTTCTCAGTGGTAAAAATAAAGAGTGTTTCAGGAAGCAAAAATATCTTCTCCAACCAAATGTGGAATAAATGGATTTTCACTTTGATTGTCTTCAGTGCTGTGGCTGTAAAAGCTTTGCAACAGCTTTTATATATAAATTCTAAATCACTCACCCCTTTCATCAAAGGCTAGAGCAACCAGTTGTTCATATGTGGCCATTTCTTGCTTCTTTTGTACATGATTTTAGCCCGCTCTCTCTTTTGTCACTCTCCCCTTGTCACTTCAAAAGCAGCATCTCAAAGCATTTGGGAATGTGGCTTTTTCTCAAGTGACATCTCAGAGTTGAGAGACACTTGTGAATATAGCTAAAAGTTACCACTTCACTATGGAGTTCAGTCTCTAATTTCTCTGCAGGCGATGCTGCCTGTAAACCGACAAGTGGTTTGAATGCTCCTTGACAGAAGGGTCTAGAGATGTCACAGCCCAGAGTAACAGTAGCTCTCAATGGCAAAAGTAACACTGCTTTAAAGGACCAGATAGAACAAATATCCCAGAAACAAGAACTACCTCACCTGCATGACATAGTTTGTTTATGTTATACAGTAACACATATGACACAAAGTGCAATTTTAGTAACAAGAAATATTATGTTTTGCCATAGGATTGTGTTAACACAGTACCTAAACTGCTGTTAGAAATCCATCCGTTGTTTTCTGCCTGCCTGGATCCTTAACTGGGCAAGTCCCACACTGATGTAAAACACACTTTTGCAATTATGTCCTTTTTTGTTTATAAGAAAAAAACCCTGAAAATTACCAATTTGCTTCCTCTCTTGTCAGCTCCAGGAGAAGATCAAAGGATGACTGGTAACATAAAGAGCTGGGTACTTTATAAACAAAAAAAATCTTTCTTCATTACTGTTTTCTAACTCTGAAGCTACTATTCTAATGGTCTCATGGAACATTTATTTTTGCTGTCTTATTTTCCTTGTCTATGAACTTTTTTGAGATCCCTATAATAAAATAGTGTAGGAATGGCCTGTATTAATTTTATGAGAAAAATCTTTAATGAAATCTGAATCAACCAAAATCACAGGAAGATTCATTTCAGATAATGTTAAAATGTAGAAGCACAAAAATGAAAACCAGTAATGTGATCAAACAGTTGTGACATAAACTTCTTTTAAGTTAAAATCATGTGAGACTTAATGAAGAACACAGCAAATATCACAGTTAAAGGGGCTACACCTAATGAAATGTCACACATCCAGAACTCGGAGTGCAGTAAATACAGTAATCATGTTTATACATGAGGGCTGTTTGAGTGATCCATCAGCTACAACCAAGAGTTCAGAACAGTATTTGGCATAATGGCAGTCTCACCATCAAGCATTTTTCACAGCTTAATAATCTACTCTTTTCTGTGGTATATGCCAAGCGCCAAGGACAATGCTTATTTGCATTACCAAATTAGATTTGTTTGACGTAAATGGGTGTGCACACGGGCAAAGTTAAACCACCCCTATTGTGAACACAATTGCTAAATCAAATTTACTTTTTAAAAATAAATTAGAAATGCTTCTCCCCTGTATTGACTGACCATCTAAAAATTACCCATTACTTAATATATTATGACTATGACTTTAAAACAACAAATAAAAAGGACAAAAAATC
Source organism: Coracopsis vasa (assembly GCA_026283785.1). Classification (NCBI taxonomy): domain Eukaryota; kingdom Metazoa; phylum Chordata; class Aves; order Psittaciformes; family Psittacidae; genus Coracopsis; species Coracopsis vasa. The sequence goes on from JANHGB010497757.1 coordinate 29,417, forward strand.
AGTAGAGAAAAATCGTGATCACGATGTAGCTAGACAGGTGGAAGAGTATAAAGCAGCAAATCTGGCTGCTGGATGAGAGATTATTCTGGGAAGTGTCAGTATTCAGGTCAGTGAAGGTGATATGCCCAGTTAATTGGTGAATAGAGCACAGCACTGAAATCAATGAAAAACATTGATAACAGATGAGAACATAGTTGGTGCTCCACGCATCTAGTGTAGCAAATCTGATATGCTTATGCAAGAGATTATATGATACAGTTGCCTGTGATTGCAGGGGGATGGAATTCAATGGCCCAGAGGCCTCTTTCAGTTCTACACTTCGGAAATACGATACACATATTTTAATTAAAAAGAAGAGATGTAATCCCTGATACAGTGTTAGGACTCTGGTCATTTTGATGGGTAGTCACTATTTTGCTTCTCATGAACAGGAGATTGTCAAATAATTTCATTATTTGTTTCTAATATGCAAGAAGTCTCCAGGTTTGGGCCTTGTTATGCAAAAAAAGAGCAGAAAAATATAATCTTGTACATGAACGCCTTAGTATCTCTCTTTTCATTATGGACAGATATGTTCTTTGAAATGCTTTAATACTGCATGGTTTATACTTCTAAAAAATAACCCTTGAACAATCTGATCTTATGTTAAAGACCCTGAATTCCTGGAACAGTAGAACAGCTACAGAACATGTCCAGTGCAGAACTGAATCTTCACAACCCCTTTAAGTGGAAACTGAATTTCTCTTTACAAATGATACTGATCAAGATCTGTAGGACCTATTGCATTATAGATAACAAATAATAAGTTAATAGTCATCTTAATGAGGGGAAAAAGGAATCATCTGGGAATAGCTAGGAAAAAAGGGAACAACTTCCATTATTAATAGCACATGATATTACAGTAAAAAACAAACAAGGATGATGAGAGGATTAGGACTATCAGTCCTAGAAATGAACTCTTGTGATTATTTCCAAGAATATCCTCTCAGTTTGACACCACCACCTGGGATGCAGAAGGACAGTGTCTAAGCAAATAAAATTATTCACTGTTCTTGTGTATATTCACATTTGCCTCTTGCAAGACTGTCTGCATCTGTGAGACGTGGTCAGGTTGGCACCTCTGCAGTGTGCTGGCTGAAGCAGTTTGCGAGAGCTGCACTACCAGCCTTCTGACAGACAGGCTCCTTCTCATCCTTCTTGCCTTAAACTTTTACCTATTGCTATCCTAATCATTCACTTTAATATAAATGCCAACACTGACCACCATCTACACTTCTTTTCTGATAAACGCAGCTATTTAGCCATTATTCCCAACTGACAAAAAAAAACCTTGCACCATCCTGAAAGTTATTACATCTCTAACTGTGAAAACAGAAAAACTGGAAGCAACACTACAGAGACAACTAGCTCTGCACGCTTTTAATATGTATTTCTATGTTTGGGAGACACTCCTGAGCAGAGAATTTTAAAGTAAAATACAAGGGTGAGTTTTATCCGAAGTAAGTTTTCTACAGTGTAACAGAAGGTTGAAAACATAATGATTTAACTTAATTTAGCATAATTGCAAAAGGAAGGCGATGCTTAATTCTAATCATCTCGATGAAAGTAAGTGCCAGCACGATGTCAGTACAAGTTTACACAGACAACGAAGAATGAATTCATCCTTCTGCTTCGGAGGAAGGGGTGAACCTGCTCCCTTCCACCACTAGGATAACACCGCTGATATTGAGTGAGTAATAGCAGTTTCACACCGTTGTGCCTGAGATCAGAATATAGCTTGTAATAAAGCTTCGATGCATTTCAGGAGTGAAGACACTTCTTCTTCAGGGACTTTAAGATAAAGCACACATTTTAGAGCCTTATTCAAGCAGGTTTCATTCAGGCTGAGTTTCAAAGAGCCTGAATGACAAAGTGCTAGAAGGTGACTTTCTATCAAAAAGCACACTGTTATCTCTTACTCTCATATAATAATATGCCAGGGAGCAGCAGGGATTATGGACCATTTCTCTCACACTGTTTTCTCTCTGCCTTTTCACATGAGTAGGGATGTCGGGTAGAGGCCAACGAAGATTGGGACTCTCCATCTTCACCCTCTCACCTTTCCTCCCTTGACAGCCCATGGTTCACCACAACACTGAAAACCTTCAGAAGACCTTTTGCCACAGCACACCTCCCTGGAACCAACCCTTACAAGAACAACCTTCGTGGAGAGCAGATCAGTACAACACACCAGCCCTGGGGTCTTTTCTGAAAAGGGGAAATCATGGCTGTGGGACATGGACATTTGACAGTGAGAGGGGAATGGCAGGAGCACCATGAGCAAGGAGCGGTGCCTCGGACGGAAGGGAAGGACGCCACTGCCCTGAAAACTTCTCCCACATGGGGAAGGACACTTTAACACTGTTTTCACTCTTCTTGTGAAACCAAAGGACACAATATAGCTCACAATTATTTTTACTTTCATTTCAAAGACATTTTTTTCCCTACCCCTCAGCTTCCATAAGGCAAAACCACCCATTTCTGTTAAGGTAGCATGGTGGCATCTGGGTGTCAGCTTTCTGGCATTTGAGTTAAACAGTAACTATAAAGAAGTGCTTGTGAGAGACATTAACTGTTCTTGATGTCAAGTCTTCCCACAATGGGAAACTGCTTTTAAATCATTCCTCTGAAGAATAAAATAGAATAGTTTCCTGATAATTGTTTTATTTCCATGGAGAAGTGAAGGAAACGCTGTAGGGCTTGTATTCTTTACCATGACAGCTTGAGGATGAGCATGAGGATTCCTGTTTCTGCTTTCACGAATATTAATTTTTCTTTCTCACTTCCTCTTAATTTAGTTTTTTGTTGCCTTCCCTGTTTTTCCATAAATTCTTGGGTTTATTTTCCTTTCTGGAGCTTTATTCCAAGCTTTCTGCTGTCAGCAACCCCCGTGATCTGTATTCCTCTGTGCTGCTCACCCACAGCTTGCTAAATGTGCTCTCTCCCATTGACCTCTCTGGTGCAGCGAATGCCAGTCACAACCCTTTGTAGACAACAGCCAGTTCTCTCTTTCAGTGTGAAGGGCTCAAGCTGAGACTTAAGGATAGTCATTCTCAGTAATTCTAAGGAAAAACAGAAGCTGTCTCTTAGAGACAACCATACAGCACTCAAAGAAAAAGGAAGCATTTGTTCATCAACATCTGTCTATTTTGATCCAATCTGCACTCACACCTTTGGGGAAGATAGGAGAACCCTGAGAAGAATGACCAAACAGGCAAACCAAAATCATATGCACGCTGATAAGATGAACTGGCATTTGAAAGGAGTGCCTGCAAAAATGAGGGATAAATGTTTCTATAGCAAAGAAAAGAGGATTTGCAGGAGCACTACCATGATCCCAGCAGAGGAGGCACATTCTGTGCCCAACACTTCAATAGACTTTTTTTTGATAATAACTTGCCCCCAAAACGGTTTCTTCTGATTATTACTTTTTTTCTTCTTTTTTTTCTGGATTACAGTACTTTGCCAGGCATGACTCATATGCATGAAAATGCGGTTATCACAAATGAAACACATTTTCAGATTTATATGCTGAGGTAGCCAAAACACAAAGTTTTTGACTTTTAAAGTTTTAAAGCATTTCTAATGACAGGAAGGTGTGATGTGCTTGAAGATATGAGGCTCTTCACCAAGGCAGCAGTAAGTTCAGGTGAAGGCATAACAAACCTCCATGACTGGGACACCCTGTACTGAGGTGCAGAAGTCTGGTTACATACATACCAGTGAGCACGATTCCATAGGGCCAACGCTGGAAATTACATTTCTTCTACTTTCTGTAGCCACATAAACATCAATTCATGCTTTAAAAGAAGAATGTCATATCACTTGGAAAACATCATAGTATCTTGGCAACTTATATCAGAAACTGGGATGTATAAGAAACAGTATTACCCTATACTACCCTGATGCTTCTACTTTTCCCAGGGTGCCCACTACTTGCCAGCATGAAAAGCAGGATACTGGGCCAAACACACTGCTGTTATTCTAGGTGGGGAAGCAAATTTTATATCAAACATTTAAGATATTTTGGCAATAATTCTGTATTTGCTGCTCAGGTGGAGTCTGGGCTGTCTGATAGCTTATTGCAGAGATAATTCAAATATACTAAGCTTTATACACAGAAGTGATTATCAAACACACTGTGGTAGGAAGGTAAGAATGTGTCCTCCGTCTTCAAGACCTACCACACCTGAGCTGGTTGATCTGACGCAACAACATTTCTAGCAATAATCACTCACAGCCTCATTCACTTGATGTGAGCAAAGACAAACTGAGAACCTTGGTACTTTTTAAAAGCCACAGCCAGTCCCGCAACAGAGCATTGGGGCACGTGGGACTTTCCTATACAAATGAAAGTGGGAAGAAGAAATGAACAGGACAAGAAAATGCTCAAGAGCTCATCCCTGTGCACTGTGCCCCTACCAAGGCCAGTCCGTGCATTATCTCCTGAAGGTACACAATCGACAAAAACTTTGTTTTTAGGGCAGCTACAGGCAACACAGCAGCTTATCCTTTGGGCTGCTGTGGCTGTCACCAAGAATCTTGGCCAAGTATCAACTACTGCAGCGCTGAACTAGCAGATTACACCAAAGTAGCTAAATTTTCTTGTGCTGGCTCTCCTTTTATTTATTTTCTGCTTGTTATCACAACTATGTCATAGAGAGTTTTCTTTGGAACGTTCTTCTAAACACAATAGTCAGCATACATTCTTTATCCTAATGGAATAGTGCTCGAGGTACCCACCATATCTCAGTTCCTCTGAGTAACTTCAGCAAAGAACAGAGCGAGACAAAAAAGCTACATATTTTTTAGTCAGAAAGTGGTGAAACCTCACAGAAGGCAATGCTCATGTGGATGAGGCTGCAAAAGTAGATCCTGCAGGAGCTTGAAAACCCAACTTTTATTTTCTCCTGTGCTACTGAGTCATTGTGGGGAACAAGGACCAGATACTTGAAGACCAATCTACAAATCCTAGAGCAATGAGCGATTAAGGCAACTTGCTAGGAAGGGCCATGAGATCCTGACTATACCTACAGAGATGACTGAAAGTTACCTCTGCACAGGAATCTGGCTTCTTTCTGTATCAGCAAGGTATAGGTTCCACCATGTAAAGGGCAGAGAGCATGTATTACTGTAAATTAACAACCATTATTTTGTTGGTATGAAAGCAGGAGCAAACATGCTTCCTCAGTTTAGTTCTGAATCCTGAGCAGAGCTCATATTTCACACAGTAATATGCAGTAACTCCCACAGACAGCGAACATAATTACAGTGTCCTAGCTCCCAATGGCTGAAGGTTGTAAAGGATAATATGTAGCACCTGCTGAATCTGCAGAAGGAAAATAACCCAACAACAGAATACAGCTCCCTATCAGCACACTCCTTTTCCAGAAGGATTTTCTAATAGGTGTACAGGCAGGTGTTCTAGGATGGTTACATCACTGCAACTGATTTGAAAACAGTATTTGATGGCTGCAACGACAGAATGAGAGGTGATGGAAACAGATCATCTCCTCAGATATTCCAGGTTTTAATCCAGCAATGCAAAAGCTAGGGAAGATTTGAGTTGCTTCCCTTTGTGCAGCACAATCCTCTTACTGCTATCTAAGAGATGGCTACCACCCATTCCATAAAGATTTTTGGATTTCTGGGGTGCAGGACTATAAAAGTAAATAATGCAAAGATACCAACGCTTTCACTAACTGCCCACTTCTGTTTCCTCAAACCTCTTTCTATTGCAGCATCTGAATGAGAAACATCAAGACATGAGTGTTGTCTTCTGTCATTCAGGAGCTGCAGAGCTCTGAAGACAGAGGCACATGTGCTTCCCATTGCTCACGTCAGTGAACAATTAAGAACTGACCAAGCTCTTTTATTCAGCCTTCTGCAAACCTCCTCAGATGCTCTAGATTTGCAGAGTACTCCAAAAAGCTGGTGTCCTTTTAAAACTTTGCTTTTAGATCCACTTAATCCCAACCATTTGATGGGGAACATTAATTAGCAAGAAAGGCACTGTTCCTCACTCCTGTTTAGGTTACGTGCTACATTACAGCATTGTTAAAGTACAAATTGCTGGATTCTGACTGCACAAAATTACAAGGTGATGCCAAGTTACCTTTTGGAATTTCTGTTAAGAAGCTCACTCTAAAGGTGAAAATTCCTTGGACAAAAGGGAACTCTGCCCTGAAGGTCCTGTCCCTGCAGAGGCTTTGCTCACCAACATTTCACTACGATCACTGTCACCGTATGGACTCATCATGGCTTCTGCTGTCACAGTTCACAGAGATGGGTACAATTACTCCAACAACTTTGGCCAACCTCATGAGCATTCCTGAAGATTTAAGCCAGGACCTTTGGAGCAGTCAGATGGAGAGCATTTGCAGCAGAGGAGTGTCATGGCTCTGTGCTCACATCAGTGCAGGTTTCTCAGTGGATGACCAAGTCAGGAGTGAAGCAATCCATATTCAATTAGTATGCTTGAATCAATCCAGACCCCAAGAGTTCCTAAATCTTTATTAACTTTCAGCAATGTTTACTTTCTATTGTCTAGAACAGGCCTTTATAACCTGTCATCTCTGTCATCAGAGAAGCACTCTAGCTGCAGTAATTTTTCACACTGTATATCACTGTAATTTATTTATTTGACTGGAATGGAAAGGATAACTGAGAAAGAGAGCTTTTATTGTGATGTGCTCTCTATTGCAATGCTTCCCACATCCATGCCCATTTGTATTCCATCACCTCTGGGTCGTGAGCATTTCTGTCAATGGGGATTGTAATGGCTGTGAAGACTTAACTCCTAATACCTTCAGATTAAAGAATTTTTCCCAGGCACTTTTTTTTTTGGTTCACATCTTTATACTGCACAACAGTTAGGGGCTTTAGAGGTTCAGTGATCACCCACTGTCAATCCTATTTGCTTGTTTTCTTTGCCAGGAAAGTGCTAAAATGTATTTAACCTGAGCCCTTCTGAAAGATCAGCTTTTTTCTTTTCTCTGCTTAAATGTTCTCTTATCTAAGAGTGAAACTTGGCACCAATATTAAGAGAGCTGAGCCCTAAACCTCACTCTCCTTTAGGACCATTCATATGATGATATAGGTATTCAGGATACAGATTCAGATGATCAAAGTGTCCTGAGAAAGCCACTGCTTCAGCAGTTTTAACCATGAGAGTATTGCTTAAGTAGTTATGACTAATGTTGAGATGAAAAATAATTTCCTTTTTGTACTAGAGAGACTGATGAGATCAAGAGTATCTTGTTCTGTAGGCATCTGGATATGCACATCTGTACAACCTACTCCTGCAGCATCAAATTCTGACTTCCACTGGACCAAAGAAAGGCCAGGTGGCAGGAAGTATTTCTCACTGTCCCAGAACATGGAGCTGGGGCAGGAGGGGAAAGTCATAGGTGGTTGGCAAGGTCAATTCTAAGGAGATTTACATAAATAAAGAAATCTATGGATGGTTACAGAAAAAAAGTATGAGAGGAGAAAAACAAATAAATTAGAAGGGAGATAGGGAAAAGATGGTAAGGTCAGGTCAGAAACACCTTGCATCTTTCCAGATGAGAATAGTTTTTTTCCTTCAACTGAAAAAGTCAACCTAACCTTCCATGTGCAGACAAAGAACAAATCCAGCCAGTAGAGTTTTCAGCTAACCCTACTGTCTATGTTTAATTTTGTACAAAACAATGGACAGTCACTAATACATGGGTATGTCATGTATATAAACACCAAGGGTCACAATAAGAATCAGTTTCCTCTTTATCCTAAAGCACAATGTAGTTAGAAATCTGTTGTAACAGTGACAAGAGATGTGTCTCTGCAATTTTTATCTGGTGCTAGAAATGAAGATGCATGGGTCTGGAATGTGCTATATACATGTGGGATAGCTGGGACAGAGGGATAGATGGGATGATTGTATTTTAAAAAAGGAAATAAAATCTGCTGACCATACTCTTTTCTTGACACTATGGGCTCCAATCAGCTCTGTTATAGTGATATCATTTACAACAAACTTGATTTAAACTGGTTGCATGAGGGCAACCAGGAATACTATATGGCTTTTAATATTCTTAAGCTTACTTTGCAGTGAGAGCCTGATGGTTTCTGTATAGGCATTTACTGCTGCAATGGGAAATAGGTGGGCTGTTTGCTGAGTCTGTCAGCTGGAACACTGACAATCGCTACTTGGACTGCTTCAATGTAAATATAATTTTCTCAGACTTCAATGTTTTGTGTCTCAGTTTTTTTAAACATTATATATTAATCTATTTAATTCTTATTACATTATTTACATCACAACAAGAAGATGATCCTGACCTTTATGTTTAACCATAGGATGTATTTACACAGCTTGTAGAAAGTGATGGTGAGAAATTTTTAGAGCACCACCATTTTATCCCTATCTTTGTTTTCCCCTCCCCCTATACAGAGGTCCAGTGTGTCAGCGCTGTGCCCTGAGAAAATCTGTATTTGCAAGCAAAGTCCCTGGGCAGTTTTCATTTTGAAATGAGAATAAATGTCAGAAGTCTTGTTTTATTACTTAAATCAGATTTTCACTATGAAAGCCCACTTTAAATGATGTTGTACTTAATAATCACACCATTGATAGTGCTGCTAGTTGGATTTGTGTGCTTCATTTGGGTTAAGTTTGCTCATTTCATTGCTTCTATAAACTTTTCTGCCTGTGTGAATCTTCAATCTAGTTTATCTGAATGTGTCCAGTTAAGTTCTGAGATCTAATTTGTTCCTATTCAGTATTAGACTCCCATTCTTTCTGATTATGTACATGTACATCTGGAAAACAGCCCAATTTGGTTTAGCTTCTAAAACTGCAGTTGCATTCCCTTGTTTTATGACTATGGTCAATGTGAATCAGACATCTGGAATCCTTCTGTCACTCAAAGCATTTTAACTCTATTTTGAGTACCACTCGTTGACATTTCTGCTTGTCTGATGGTTTGCAAAATGTTTGGTTTGCTTTTCACATTCCCACAGTGCAATTGTGTCACTTTCCATGAAGCAAACTGTTTACTACAGTCAAATTATCTACCTGTACAAAAGCAGTAATGGGATCTGCATGCAGTGTTAAAGTTCCATTTTCACTTCTCTGCAGCGGTAACAGAATTTCATACCATAACTCCAAGCATTTAGGTCTATGACAATTAATCTAAAAAGACTGCAACAAGTATGGCAAGTAACTTTTGGGGCTATACAACACACTTTCTAATCACCAAACAAGACGTAATGCCTCTTGCAATAGGTAAATGGCATAATATTTATAGTGTTTGTTTTCTATGAGGGAAGCTTTTAAAGTTATTCCTTTCCTGCTGAAAATTGTACTTGTAATACAGAGAAACTATTACCTTAAATCCGAGTGAAAGTACAGGAGTCCAGTAAACACAATGATTTTTCGAAACCCTCCATAAGCACTATTAAGCAGTCACAAAAATATCACCGGCCACACTTGATGGGGAGGATTCGTACTACTCACAACTTCACACAGCCATCCTCCTGCCTCCCACTTGCCCTACTTTTGTGCTATGGAGCCACCTTATCTCAGGGAACATGTAAAGAAGTGTTTTCCACCAGAGCAAACTTCCCTGCCATCCCCTGAATCCCTGGGCACAGGTCACTATGGGGACACATGAGTCCCTTCCTCACTCCCCTGTGCCCACTCCACACATACACAGATGGAGGCTGCTCGCACCCCTGAGCTGCAACTTGGACTGAGGAATGTTAAGGTAGAGCTGCGGTGTGAGGCTGAATGGCCATTCCATATGAAGCTCTTGCCAACAACAGTTGTAGTACAATTAAAGGAGTGTCTTCCTCCCCCTCCCTTACTTGGGGAGTACCTGAACGTGAACTTCTCCCTTGGATAAACAAACACTTGTACCGACAGCTACGCTTCTGGCCTTTGAGGAATTTATTCTTGTGTCTTTTCTTTAGGATTTCCAGTTTTACCTATCAGCTGCACTCACTACTGGCTGGCATTTCTTTTTCACCTGTATTGTGGGTGGCACATTATCTAAGACACATGTTTTTCAACCCACTTACCTAATTCCGGCAGTACGGGAGAAGCTGCTTTATTAGCAGCATTTATACAACTCGCTTGCAACAAACATTTCTTTTCATCATTTTCTTTTTTTAGTGAGCAGTAGTAGTGGTGCGAGGTTCTGATTTCAGGTACAGCAACCACTGCCCACTACAGCCCCTCAGCCAGTCAAACAGTCAAAAGCAAAGCAAAACAAGCCAGCCAGTTATTATCAGAGCGAATGGTGATTAGAACAAACAACAGTACAGCAGGAAAATACATGGCTACTCAGAAACAGCCTTTGGGGGGCTGAAGAAGAGATATGGAGCCATTTTTCACTAGGTCCATGAGAAAATGTCAGCACACAGATGCTACTGTACTGTCAGACTGCATCTTAATTTGGCCAAAGGGGACCCAGGCAGTCACCCCTCACAGACAAATTTTAAAGGCCCATTACAAATCTGATTTATTGGTTGCTAAGAATCTCCCTGCCATGGTCTGCAGATTTTGCATGACACGGAGCTGACATCCAGCTACAGATAAATGTATGATTCTCTATGCGATTTAAATCCATCTGAATACAACATTTCTTGGACATCGGTCAAGCTTCCTCCCTGTTTGCCTCCCCCCTCTCCTCCTAATACCTTAAGGCAGTTTACTTCAGAATGAAGCAGAGCATTAACCTGTGCAAAATTGCTAATTTGTACATAACTCTCTTGCTGCTATTGAAAAAAAAAAAAGGAAAAGAAAAAGAAAAAGCAAATGCCTTTTGTTCTGAAAAGGCAGGGAAAAATCTTCAGGAACAAAAGAAATGCATCTGCCCGGAAAGAGAAATGAGAAATTGCTGGGATTTGTTTTAGATGTTTAGGCATGCTGGTGTTAACAACCACCATCCAAATAAAAACACTGATTTGCTTCTGTCTTTCAATCTTTTCTTAAAATCCTGTTGGCTTCTTCCTAAAAAGAACCCCCAAAATAAAATAAAAAATCCCATTCCTTGCCTTCAGCGAAAAGCCAAAGATCGCAAGAGGGAAATGCCTTTGGAATTGCTGAAGAAACACCATTCAAACTTGCTCTACTCGAACTGCCCATTGTTACCATTCAGACAATGTACAACAACAGCCACAGCTCAACTTCTAACCATGCCCGCATCACAAGGAATTCAAAGTCAACAGCTCTTTTTATTTCCATAAACATCATAACCAAAGCCTTCTTTTGCAGTTTCCCTGGCAAAACCCTACCAGCACCAGAGCAGTAATCTGACAATTTGTGAAAGAAGCATGCAGCTTGTCTTAAAGGCATGGTCTTTCCTACAGGAACTATTATAAACAAAGACAACATCAAAAGCAACACCAGAAAGCCAAGTCCGCCTCAGCCCAAGTTTGGATTCAACATCTGGCTGAACACAGTAGTGCCTCCAATACTGATTTTGTTTTGTGGGATTAAAACCCATCTAATCTCTTTAACTGACCCCATCTCAGGTCCCAGCTTTGCAAATCAACAGAGAGAGAGGGGGGAGAAAGAAGAGAAAATAAAAAGGCAAGAAAGAGAGGCAGAGTCTTATCCCACCTTTCCATGGCTCTCAGCCCGTCTGTCTTCGCATGATCTGCAAACCACCTGTACGGATCCAGCCCATTCTGGGGGCAGAAAATCCCCTCCCGGCAGACGTAGCCTCAGCCGTGCTTTGATTTTTCGGCACGGATGTCTGGAATCTTCCGCTTGAGCCCGACACCGCAACACAAAACTGCAGCCGAGCTCTTTTGTTTTCCCTCCTCCGCGGGGCTGGAGCCGCGGCTCCGCCAGCGCTCCCGCTCCCCGGCGCTGCCTCCGCCGCCGCCCAGCCCTGCCCAGCGCCCTCCCGGCGAGAGGGGCAGCTTCGGAGGCGGTCAGGTGATCTTCCTGGGAAAGCAGGAGGGATGCTCCGGGATGGAGCGCACGAATCCGCCGTGGCTCTCAAACTCGCCGTTTACGTTACAAGGCAGGGAGGGAAACAGAGCTCTGAGGAGAGCATCAGGCGTTCTGTTGCTCCCCGGTTCTCCCCTAGCAATCCACAAAGGCAGGCAGAGTGCAAAGATATGTAATTAAACTTTCCAGTGGTAATAACCACACACAGTGTGCGCACAATGCCACCCCTAAATATTTAGAAGTAGGGGCTTATTCCGAAGGAAACATCATTATTTTTCATATTATCATAGAAGCTCTGCTGGTTCTGTGCGTTCCTTTACAGCTTCTTCCTAACTGTATTTTTTTAATAATGTGATCTTTAAATATTTATGCTGAAGCCATACTTAATATCTCAACAGCAAAAGGACCAATACCCAACTGGAATCAGTTATTAGTTCTTTATTCACATTATTACACTGTCATTCAAAACATTGTTGACATAGGGGCCATTACATGTACACTTCACTTTCTGAACTGTGGCTTATCCAATGGCCCCATTCCCTGGGATTACTCTGATGAAAGCTATCAACCATACTGTGCAGGGCTTTGGAGCTTACACTCTAAAAGACTGAAAGAATGAAATCGTAACCTGAAGTTCTGTGAGAGTCCTAGGTATTGCCAAGTTTTCAGAAATACACAAATATTGTTGCAAAAGTAATAAAGCATAAGAAGTAAAGACTGTGAGTTTTGATAAAACACTGAATTTTTAACCCCAGTTGTCTGTTTCATCAGGTTTAATGAGTCCAGAATTTCACCCACTGCATCACCTTTGCATTCATTTTGAAATGTTAACAAAACCCAGGAAACATTTGCAAAACTAGGCACTAAAGGTAGACAAGGTATCCACATTGAATCAGTCTTTTCTGAGAAACTAGATGTGTAGATGTAATATATCACTTACTCCAGGAAAAATCTAAGCCTTCTATGGACCATATTCTTAATGACTTAAGTTAAAGCCAGAAACCCCATTCATCCAGCACAGGTGCTTTTAAATGCTTTCCAGTGTTTCCATCAATATTATAAATAACCAGTTTCTCATCTCATATGAATTGCAGGTCTGTCCATAGACCTACAGTCCCTCTGGCACTACACACACAACACAAATTTCCATGTCTTGGAAGCAAAGCACACAAAGGAGCAACCTGAATTTGCTTTAGGATACTGAGGAAAAGAGGTTTACGAGCTATCATGGATCATCTGAACTATATTACTAGGCAATCCCTATGAGATTCATACTACCAACTCCCTCTTGCAGAGTCTCTTTCAGAGACTTAAGTTTTTAACTCTGACACATGCTTTGTAGTGATGCTGTAGTAGGAGTCTTTCACATCATTCCTATCATAGCCAAAGTTTCTGCCATAGTCCATCAGCTTTCAGCAGAAGCCAGTACTGATTCCAAGGAGCTGGTGAAATTTTCATGACTATAATATATGACATTCTTTCAAACCAGTCTTCCTAGGGGAAAACAAAAGGTAAAAAAGCCCTCCAAAATCAACCCAACCAACGACAACGACAACAACAGAAAAAAAAAACCCACTGAAATTTTGCTTGTACTAGATTTCCTTTAATTACATGCTGAAAAAAAATTCAGAAGTGGAACTCTTGTCATGCCAAGGTAAGCATACCCTTGTAGAGAAATATTTAATGCCTTGCACACTTAACAGTGGAACACCTTTTTGATGATCCCAACAATGAAGGACATTGAAACCAAGATAAGCCAAAAGAACCAGACAATTCCATCGTGTTCATCTAAGTTTCTGGATGTAAGTGGAAATGTGCAGTTTTTTGAGACTGTAAATCCAAGGGTAATTACTCTACTATAGTTTTTTCTCCTTCACCCTACTGAAGCAACAATAGTGAAAGAAGGGTAATGACATATTGGCTATAATGGGTCAAACTGAAGAGAGTTAGCTGAGAAAATCATCTGAAGAGAATAGGAAGAAGAGCTAAACAACATTTCTTACTCTAGTTTCTTCAGAACTCAACACAGAATTGCATACATATTGGTGTTTCCTAACTTGAGTATCAGCAGCAGTCTTTTATTATTATAAAGTCACATAAACCTTGTTTTTAGAGTAAGGAAATAGGCCTAAATTATAATTGCTGAAAAGGCGAATAGACATTATTATCCTGTCAGCCACTTATAGCAGTTACAACACTGCGTAAATCATGGGGCTGCTCCAAAATTTCCAAGTCAACTACTAGCATGCAGTTGTGTTACTCTGTGCACAGGACTCCCATGAAAAGTGATGAGTTTCTTGATTAGCAAGAGTATCACATCTTATACATACTAATTACAGCCACCAAAAATGTTCAGTTTAGCAAAGCAGAGCAACTACAGATATTGAACAGTGAAATGCCGTGGTCACCCATCTAGTGCTAAATATGGTTTATGACTCTCGAAGGACAGTCATTTAATTTCTAAGAAATAAAGCAATGATTTTAGACTTCTCAAAAAGCCTTTTATAGTCTTTGGGCTGCCATACAAATCAACAGGAACAAAGCATTCTGAATGTCCGTGTTGACGCAGTAATACGTACAGGCTTAATTCACTAGAAGAAAATGGAGGATTAACTTCCATCTAAAGGCTGTGTGTACATTGATATGTATAGATATACATATATACAGACATCTCTACATAATCAGCGAAACCCATATAATAAATATGGATGAAAACCTGTCTCAATCATGCAGATAACAATTACGTTTTGGAAATTGTGTTCAGTAAGTCTAAAAATCTGCACAAACTGATACTTTACTCAAGAAATAAATACCATATTTTTTAATCATCAAGTTTATCACCTGCAATCCTTTGAGAGGAATTTGAAAGTTTCCTGGCAGAATCACTGTTTTTAAATTATACTCTTTTAAAAATTAGAGCTTTAATTTGAACAACACCACACACATAATCAAATCATTGAGGCATGACGAAAATAAATTAATGGTCTACTTTGTTGTAGAAATAGTCCTGATATTTGCAATGTTAATTTCAAACCAGTAAAAACATGAATATATCAACATAAAATAACAATACTCTCCCCTTTTTTTTTATTTATAATACATAGCAGCCTTAAGGCTGTATTTATTCCTAAAAGAAGCCACAGAACTAGATTGCATTTTTTTTTTACAGTTCATTTATATGCACGTCAAAAAGGTGTACACTTAACAATGAAACTAAGTCCAATCAGTAAGAAAATGGGTATGTCATGGAAGAGTATTTATAAAGTCTTTTTGAATTTGTGTGGCAAACGGCCATGAATGTTTTCCTTTTCCATTACTCTTCAGATGTAGAATTTGCAAGTCTGTTTCAGAAGAAGATAGAATACTGTTAACTTCAGATCCTTTGCGTTAATATTACTGATGAAAGAAAATGTGCAAGTGCAAAGAAGTTACACAATTTATACAATGGAGAAGACCAATACAAAATTAGCACTGACAGCATTTTAAGTATCTTGCACCTTCAGAAATGCCATAAGCTATGCTTGCTAAGGTTAATAATTTTAGGATAGATTTGGTTTGAGTTTTGGATGTACCTACAGTCCTTTGTGCTCATAGGACAAAGACTGCCAAGAGGAAGGAGAAAGGAGGAAGGTAGAGATGTGGTCCTACTCCAGTGACATTACAGATAGCCATTTGACATGTGTAGGCTGTGACCCGTGCTAGAGAAAACATTTAATGCAGGCCCCTCTGTGGAATGAATTAGTCATTATCTTTGACTTTAAAACAGACATAAAGAATTGAGAGATGATGGGCAAGGTTAATACAAATACTCTTCGGAGCTCCTGGCATTTTCTTGTCAAATTATGGGAAACCACAGGAAGATACTGTGGAAACTTTCTCTGCTTCAAAAAACAGATGAAATATGAGAATAGAAGAAACAGAATTCCTTTGTGAGCAAGGAATAAATTCACCATGCAGCCTGCTAGAATGTCCATGCTGTTTTTCCTTAAGGGAGTGATACAGGAGTGATATCAGCTTTTGGACACTACTGAAGAAACTGAGCAAAATAGAAATTGAATGGATAGATACCATTCAAAACTGATGTCAGCAGCAGACCCTTATTTGCTCCTTCAGGAGACTGTGCTACAGGAAACCTCTTAAGAATACAAAAATGAAGGTCTGGACTGCATGTAGCCATTGAAACATCTCACAGCAGTTTTTGTGAAGCCAGAATTCAATACCAATATCCTGGCTAGAATCTTTAGCCAGAAAAAATGTTTTGCTAATCTGGATAGATGAGAGGAAGATTTTATTCTTTACTTTGCCATCTATACATGTGTATACGCATGTATATGCATGTGCATGATCTGCTCTGGGTAATTCCTATCAGTCTCAAAAAAGGGAAATAGTATGTATCCCTCAGAGGAAGACAATAGTTACAATGCAAATAACTGACTTTCGTATCTAAGCTGTCTTCAGTGCTGCTGTTAATCTCTACATACTCATTGTATTACATCTATGAAATGGCAAAGTCATCGCCTTGCACAAAATTTGTGGAAGGTTCAATTCAATTCAATTTGTAGAGGGTTTGGGAGATGGAATGTGTAACTTTCAGCCAGCCTTTTACAAAAATTCCTGCCAGCTCATTTCCCAACCAATTCTGTGGTGTGTGGCTAGACAAGACTGAATGTCTTTATCTAACTACTAAGCACAGTAGTCTTTATAATAACTTTTGCAGGTGGATAGTGATGGGAAAAAAAACCCCACGAAAGTATCTGGTTATGTTTTGGAGGATGTTAGCTTAACTTTCTTGGGATAGTTCAACTGTTTCTCCCTGAGACTCTACTAATGCCTGTACAAGTCCAGGATGAGAAGGAGAAGATAATTACAGTCCTTGCCAGACAGTGTGTTCATTAAGTGTGCTATTTTGGATAAGTAAGTTTTTAATTAGTTTCCAGTGTCTGTAAGTAGGATGGTCTATGGTAGAAGGACAGGGAGGATCCGCACCCCTACTGCTTTCCCCTGTTGGAATTCAATATAATTTAATTGGATTACAATGGGGGTAGCCACAAGATGTCAGTTACTGGTTTATTCACAGTGTGGACATCTTCTTCCGACAGCACTCGATTGACTCACTCTGCACACTTCTCTTATTACAAGACCTCTTCCCCTTCTTTCCAGAGAATAAGTATTGTACAAAGATGCCATATTCTTTATTAAACATCAGCATAATCACACAACTCTTGTGGCACTGCCTGCAAAAATGAAAGCTCTACCTGGTCTAAGTGTACAGCACGTGACCTACTTTATTTAAAGCTAGTTCTGGAATGTCCTTCTGCATCTGTGACTTTGCCCATGTATTGACAGTCTCCCTCCCTAGAACTGGAAAAAGGTGCCATTTTAGGAATTATGCAAAACTATCCTTCATCCAAGAGGGTGAGGGGGAAATTCATTTGTTCATATGAGAAAACAGATAGAACATTTTTGAAAGAATTCCCCTAAAATTTAAACTGTTTAAGGTATGTGAAAATAAATAAATGAAAAGAAACCCTAAACCAATCTTTCTGACTGCTTCCTGGCCCTCTTTTATCTGATTTAAGACATGAAACTGTAAAGGCAACAAATACTTCTCTTATAAGCAGAAACTCATATGTTGCAAAACAAATGAACTAAATCAGTTGAAACTGGCCAAAGAATTTGCAAATTCTGCTTTTACATAAATTATTTTTAATTAAATAGAGTTGAAAATAAAATTTAATATTTTTACATGTCTGTTCTTTGTTAGTCAAACAAGTTTTGATTAGTGAAATTTTTTCATGGACAAAAGTAATTTCCTGACCTGTAAGGACAACTAAGGTGTAAATTTGAAAAACCACTGTGGTTTCATCAACATTAATAAGGACATGACTGTGGTTTTACTCTAGTATTATTTAAACCTGCTTTATCCAGAGCGAAATTACATGTTAGCAAACATTCCTTAATCCTGTGTGCAATACTGATCCTACCACTAGCAGGAATGAAACAGAAAGAATAATAAAATTTAAATTTGCAGGAGGGATAGATATATTATTAAATAACAACGCTCAAGACTGAGCTTTCTTACAGTAAGAATACTGCACTGTGCTTCCAAGTTACTACAGCTTTGCTCATCTCTGTGTTTGCTGAGCCCCCATTAGCCCACTCTAAACCTCCCAATGTGGAGAACTCACTGGGACTCCTACAGGCTAGGAGTTTAAACTGAAAATGTGGACTTTTTGTTTGCTTGACTCAGTAGCTTCTACTAACAAAAAGCCGTAATGAAATTACTCAAAATATGTATTAAAATATTGCATCTAAGTATGGGGCATGATAGAAACTTGATGGATTAGATACTATTTTAATTATTTTAATTCCTTGGGTTTTTGTTATTCTATTTTTTCTCAGCATTGCAGCATTTTCCAGTTAATGAAAATGTGCTAGTATTATTATTAATAGTATCCATTTTTGTATTTATATGCTGTTTTAAAAGGCATCTCTTTGTATAGTATGCATATTTTAAAACAGTCTGAAGAATTAGATAAATTATTTCATATGTGCACACATAAACCTGGTAATTTTAATTTTGTATTTAAATCAGTTATTAGATAGTTGTGTATGAGACTATCAGACTTTTCTGGTACCATTTTGATTTTCTTCTTCCTAGAAGAGTCTGCCTAAAAACAAAGCTTCATATTCATAGCGTACATAGTAATATTCCATCTAGCCATCAGTAGTCAAACACACACACACAATGGCACATCTGACATAGGCAGCTGAGTTGGGAATTGAAACCATAATAATTAACAATAGACTTCCTAATCTCGCCATGACAAGTAAATGAAACACTCTGCAGTGTTCTTGCCCACTAGAAGAAGGAATTAACTGAGTATAAAAAGCAGAATGGAAGCATATCACTGATTAGATCTAATGCACAAGGAATGCAACAATGGGAAGCTTGTGTCAGCAGAACACGTCAAACTCTTTTCTAAATTTTGTGCATGAGCATGCAAAAACACACACATGCACATTCCATATAAGAACAGCAGTGAAAAAGCCCAAGATGTACAGAACACAATCCCAACACCAATAAATAAGTGAATGAATAAATAATTAAATAAAATTATTGGATGTTCTTACTTCCTATAAATAATTTAATGTAATATTTAAAAGGTCTTCATCAATTTTGGTCCCATTCACTCCAGGTTACCTATGCAAGAAGCCCCTGTCCGCTGAGGCCTGCTCAGTCCGCCGGTTCCCTGCCTTGTTCAGGACCCTGGAGAGCAGCCACAGCCCGCGGCTCTCGGGCAGGGGTAACGCACACCGCTGTGCACTTTTCACGTTAAAGAAACCACCATCCCCTCTTCTGCAGGTCGTTTACGACTGATCCATCCATCCCTTCCTCGTCCTCAAACTGCCTTTTTTCTTTTATAGTGACATTTACAGTCGCAGCAAATTCCCCATTTGTCTGAAACAAAATATTCTCCCTTCTTCAAACTCACTGCATTTTTATTTTCTCAAGGCTGCCTCATATTTAATACTGACAATATCATCATGGGACATGCAATAGGAGTATTGTGTCTAGCATTATATTTTTGTTAGTTTAATACCTATCTGGTCAGTTATGCTGCATTCTTTTACACCGTGTACCCTTACAAAACTTTATAATAACCCTGAATCAGAAATTATTGTGATTGTAGTCATATAAATTAACTCACTACAGTCATAAAAATACAGTTGTAGTTACTAATATTCTGTAATGTATTAAACACATTTGAATGATTCAGATTCTCTTCAAAGCTTGAAAGACCAAGTAAAGTTTGAAATTGTAACTAAAAACCTGACTGCACAAAAACTGACGAGGGTCAATAATCCGAGTTAGTTCATTGGAACTGCTCATCTGTACAAAGCCACACGATATGTCCTTGCAGGGTATGTACCTAAATGATCTCATTGAGACTCAGAGTTTAATTAACTCTCAGACAGATATAAATCAAGAATGATTCCCCAAAGCCAGTACAGATTCATTGTTGTAACTCAGTGAAATTTTTCATGTTGGTTTCTTAAGGAAAATTAAGTTTCTATGACGGCATTATGAAAGGGAAGCAAGAACGGAGCAGAGGTGGATGTGCACTTGATATACACACATACACGCGTTTGTCTGTGTGTCCTTCAGTCTCTCCTACTAAGCTTGAGCACAAGAGCCAATTCTAAACTATTTTTATAGTGCAATTGACATCTTCAGGCTGTCAAGCTTTCACAAGTTTTGTGAAGATACAACGGGGTAGGGGAAATAAGGAAAGGCTGAATAAACAGGTCATTCTGGAGCTCAAACACAAGATTCATAAGCGACCAGTTTTGTGAATTTGGCAGCATGAAAGCATTCTTTCTAAAAGCTAGATGTCTTCTGAAAATATATTTCACATCTATCTTTTATTACTGTAGCTTTTGTAGGTTTACTCTGCTACATGGAATTTAGAGTGCATCCTCAGCAATGGCCTCCCATCAGAATAAGAATTAGAAGTAGCCTCTCTTTCCTCACAACCACCAAAACACCCATGCAGGGTGCTTTAGAAAATCCTCACAGGAAAATAGTCAAACTGTTGAAACGTTATGAAAAATTGCTTATATTGGCTCCAAGGCGTCTTCTACCAGAAATCTAGTTCCAGTCATAGTACTTCTCAATACACAGTGGAAAAATCAGGCATTGCAAAGTGTGAGGTCTGAAGGGTGAATCCCATATATTTAAATAAAAAATTTAAAAAAAGTACTTTAAAAAAACAGAAAAAAAGAAGGAAAAAAAAAAGAAATTAAAAAAAGATAAATGTATCCTTTAGACAAGAAGAACCAAGTCAAAGCTGCATGCAAATGCAGTCACATGCAAACACCATCAACAAATTATAGCCTTGATCTGGATCACTCAGAACTCAGTTAGGGCTCACATATAGGTCACTGCATAACCTGGCAAAGGGGGAACAGTCCATCTGACTCCAGTCAGTCCCTGAAGACAAAAGCTTCTGAGGTGAACTCTACAAAGCCCATTGGGTTGAAGAAGCAGCTTTTTCTTGGGGAGATACTACAATGACACAAAATCATAGGTCCTACTTCCAATGCAGTGAAAGAGGAAGGCAAGCCACCCCACTGGGATGCTCCCAATGAGAGCTACAAGGCCAATAGCTCTTCATTGTGCCATTATTATTACTGCGATCCCACACCTTCAAATTCAAAAGTAGATCAAATAATGCCACTCACCCTACAGGCACTGAATGTCACACAGAAACCAAATCTGATAGAGCATGATCCTAATAAATAATATTTAATCTTTAATGGCACAAATAAAAATGCTTACTCTATGATCAATTTTGATAACTACGATGGAGAACACAGCTTCTCCACACGAGACCAGAAGTGTTATTTTCTAGAAACATTCTAGAATTAAGCAGCCGCACATTTGGCAGAAGAAAGTTGACCAAGTAAAGACGTTAACGAAAATCTCTGAATTCAAATGCAATCATGTTTAGCTGCAATACAAGGTACAAAGATCTTCTGTAAATGACACCCACTACATTTTTTTCTTTCATATTACATAATAATAAAAAAAAATTATCTGGTTCTCTGCTAATCTGAGCTAAAAGTTGTGACTAGTAATGGGTAGTGTATAGTATCAATAGAAGACCTAGTGCAGAATGACAGAGAATAAGATTTACTAGGTCTTATATCCTATGTCACGGGAACATTAGAAACAGTTAAAATACGGATGATCAGCTGCAGTTGCTCTATGTAAAACACAGTAATGATACTAAAAGCTTAATCTTTAATTTAGATACTTTATATGGAAATTTTATGATTTACAGTTACAAGCTGGCGTCCCAAGCACACAGTTTACAGTTCCCTCATAAGGTAGGCAGGTAGCTGCAGCTGCTGATTCTCCAGAGTGTCAGGCCTTTATCCAGCTGTCAGACTCAACACCAAGAGCCTAATCTCGCTTTTTCTCTACTGTATTTTTCTTTATTCTGTGGAACACCCTCTCACATGAAGAGAAATCCATTTTTGACATACATGTCAAGATTTTCAGTATCACAGTTTACCTCACTGCACCTGCTCTCCACTGGCAAGAAAAATTCTTGTGAACAGAGGTTACATATACCAAAATTCAGTGCATATGCGTTCAGCCCTTCCCTTCAGCACCCATATTGAATGCTAGCTTACTTTCTGAAATGTAATTTGATAACATCGTTTTTGAGCACTGACTTTTGAGTATTGTTGCTAAAAACTCTTTCTATCCTAGCAAGCACAAAATACAAACAGAATATTGTATTGCAAATCTTCTTGGCTTGCTACTCCATTAAAATATAATACTGAAGAACTTTCAATTGTAATAGAAGAGTAGGACAAGAGCAACCTATTTATGGCTACCCCTAAATGAGAGCTGAATCCTTGGCTAGATTATAGATCTTGACTGCCGGTCTCATGCTCCCTAAAGAATTCTTAAGGGTAGTTGTGGATTTTTGCCTTGCAAATAGATCTCATCTGATTCCAGGGATGGTACAGGCAGCAGTTTTCAGATATAGAATATTAAGAGTATTTTAAACTATGAATAAAGAACAATAGTTATTCATCAGTACTGGGATGTACTGCAGATGCTGCCTTGAGGTTTTGTCACTCTTTTTCTGCTAGTCAACTTTTTCATGTCGTAACAAAATATTCTACTTTACAGATAGTCTTAGATAAGAAAGAGTTGCTTAATCAATACAATGACCTTATTGCTGGTAGGGTAGCCTATTGAGTACTATTGGCATTTCATCACAATAGGAAAAACAGATGACTGAAATGTGGAGAACTCATTTCTTTTAAACCAGGCTACAGTCAGATAAAGTGCATCCTGAATTGAAAACTTGATACTGAGTGGCTGGATTGCTTCTGTCCTCTCTTTCAGAAGGTCAAGCAGGGTATAGAATCATAGAATCATAGAATAGTTAGGGTTGGAAAGGACCTTAAGATCATTTAGTTCCAACCCCCTTGCCATGGGCAGTGACACCTCACACTAAACCATGTCACCCAAGGCTCTGTCCAACCTGGCCTTGAACACTGCCAGGGATGGAGCATTCACAATATGGCATAATATGGCATTCACAATATTCCGGCATATAATGGGAGGAACTTCTTTCATGTTTAGGGCATGGTTAAAGCTGTCATCTATGCATCTCATTTTATGACATCAGGATCCCAGAGGGAAGGAACAGAATTGTCAGAGATGAGTGATGAGCTGGACCATAGCTTCAAGGAGTAATGACTGGAAATAGTGCTGACTCTTCTTTGAAAACTATGGATCTGTGTATAGACGATACGCACCCATCTCATGTTTCTGTGGCTACAGCTTTTAACGAATACCTATATCCCACTGAATTGCAATGGAAAATCCATAAGACAAATTGTAAGAAAAAAGCTTTTCAACTATCTACTAGGAGTACAAAATAACATTATATAATTCTTGCTCACAATCTGGATGGGCTCTTTTCACTTCCTTTCTCCAGAACCTTATTTTCATTCAAATCTGATCACCATGCATATTTCTATTGCAAAATGCATTGGTGTTAATAATTTAACCATAGCTGACCTGGACAAGGCCATTTGAGTTTTGGGGTCAGAGGTTATTTTACTAGATTTAAAAATGAAAGAATAGAAGAAGCATGCCTTTACTCAGTAAAAAGGCCTTCCTGCTTTAGGACCTATAGATTTTAATCAATACCATTGTGGAATTGTTCTTCCCTGAGGAAAAAACTAAAAATAAAAAAATTGAATGAGCACAATCATCCCGTAGGCTCTTCCACAATTTCCAGACACAGTTTATTTGGCATAATTGCCCTTACTTGTTTTCATTCCCTGACCCTGAAGTCCAACTTTGTCTCTTTCTGGAGTATTACCATTAGATTAAGAATTTTGAAAGCCAGCCAAGCTAACACTGGTGGTGGTGACAGTACATTTTAGTCTTCCCCTGGAACACTGAATTGTGCAGTTAGTTAAACTAATTTGAGAGGTGATGAGATAATCTAATGATCTGCAGATTATTACAGTTTCACACAACACCTCTGGAAAGCTAAGAGAAAAAACAACTTACTCATCTCAGAAATACAGGAGATTCCTGACTCAGGAAATAGTTAAAAGTCTGTGCACACAAAAAAAAATATAAATCCATCAAGTAAGATAACTGTATCTTTATATACCCACACATCAAAGCAGAACACTTAAGCCTACAACACCCCAATAGCTGAAGTACTGATAGCATAAAAAAGAGGAACATTCCCCCACAAAAAATAAATACAGATGGTGGGATTATAATCACTACCCCCAAATTAAACAAATACAAAATAAAATAGACAGCTGGACCTTTGTTAAGAATTGCATAGGGGAACAGACAACAGAATTAAGCATGCCTGGAAGTAACATAGCTGACATAATTACAGGAGAAAAAAAAATCAAAGAAATTAAAAACGTTCATGTACAATGAAACTTGTGCTTCAGCAAATATGAGATCGATGGATTATATGGCTTTTGAAAGCTTTCATTTACAGTTAAATCCAAACTGAAACACCAGAGCATTAAAGTCAGAAAAACCTGAAGGTCAGCATTTTTTTCAATGAACAAAGTATTAAAAGTACTCCCTAAGTGAGCACTTCTTTTGTTACGTAAATCCCTGTTCACTGAACCGATTTCCTGTTAGTAGACTGAACCACGGATTAGGTACATTTGATTTGAAGAATGCCACTAATGAAACAAATCATCAGGAAAGAAAAGAGAATTTTAAAGCATGCTTAGTGCACTGCAGGGTCATAGAGACGAGGTTTTGTAGAGCGAGGTACAAACTCAATGGACAAGAATAAGGGAAAAATGTGACTGCATAGAAAAGGGCTTATGATGTGACTTTGGAAGGCTAAATTCTATGAAAGAGGCACTTGGAACTGAGGTAGCTGATGAAATATAAATGTCAACAACCATTATAGCTTAATGCAAGTGAAACACTTGTAATACAAAGTTATGAAGAAGCATGGCTGTAGTTGAAATCAGTCTGGGTTAACGGAGGCCGTATGTTCTTGTAATTCAGATCAAACAATTGAAAATCAGAGCGCCCAGCTTCCACCAATAATGTTGTCATTAAATTGGTGTAATTTCAAGCAAGTCATGACTGCAATGCCTCAGTTTACCTGCTTATGAAACCTGAATGCCATTTAACTGTGCTGCAGGGCTTAATTATGCTCATAAAGTATACGGAATCATTGTAGGAAACATTACATGCATGTGAATTTTTATGAGCATAACATCTGCATCAACAGTTCTTTGAATAATAAGACATGAAATCTGCAGGATTGCAGGTGGAAAGAAAAAGGCATTTTTTTCATCATTGTGTAGTAAATTACACATAATTTGAAAAAGCAAAACTGAGATAAAATGGGACAACTTTGTAATTGTGCTGAGAATTCAACACTGATCCAAAATACAATAATCTGTAGCCTTAGGGCATTTTTCTGATATTTTTCTGGAATACAGTCAAGGTTATGCACCAAAATCTAAAAGTCCACTGTTCGTACTGTTACAAAGTATATTGCTTATCACTGCATGGCACAGACACAAACCATGACTGGCCTCTTGTTTCTATGCCAAATGATAGCTTGAATTTTGACATTTGCATTATCATCAGGACAAAATAGTTCAGCAAATTATTTTGCAATTTAAGATGAAACCTTTTATATATTTAAAACCACTGTTACATATATTCTTCTCTGGAGACAGTCACGCTGAAGAGTTAGGTGCATCCTGAGCACCCTTTTAAAGTGTTCTGCTTGCCTTCTTCACACAGTGAGATATTTGCATGTGTGCTGCCTTCGGCTCACTCAACAGTCCCAATTCAGTTTTAGTCTTTGTTTTTTGTTTGTTTTGGCTTTTAGTTTTGGTTGGTTTGTGGGTTATTTGTTTATACATATATAATTTTTCTCTTTTTTTTTGTGGGGGTGTCTTTGTTCCTTTGTTGTTATTGGAGGAATCCTTGTTTTACACAGCGTTTCACAGTTTAAACACGGCGTGTTTCAAATTTACAGAAAATATCCCTGCATGGCAGAAATCAGATATAAATCTATATGCTCCTACATTAAGAAATCACATTCTCTGTCAAAAAAACTTTGTTAATGCACATTTAAGACTCTCCCTTGTATCTCTTGTATCCCACTTAAGGAAAACGAAACCTTCTGAAAAGCATAAAATAAAGAATTATAGTACATGACAGCTCAGTCTAACTCACTCCATTCTACTTCTGCAAAAGCCACTGGGAATATCTGTGACAGCCAATCTCCAAAAGGAGTGCATGACAGGGCAGAGTGGTAAAAAGATATAGTGAGTAAAGGGAGAAAAAAATAAATAGTGTTTCTGTGGAGTAAGTGAAGTACTTTTCCCATGATTCTTCTATATTATCTGCAATAACAGAATCCAAAATACATATGGCAGGCCACAGATAATCAAGGACAGAGTTAAGGTTAATTTTATGTTTCCTTATTTCTCACAGTTTGAATCTGACAGGTAGAGGCAGTGGTGGTTATTTTGTGACGCAGGCTACAGAAGGATACTCATATATCTACAGGTAACTTGCATATATTTCAATTAATTTGTTGTCCCACTTTCCATAAACTGCAATTTCATTTTTGTGAGTTTTTCTGGATGCTAAAATACAAAAGAAGAAACATTTTTATACAGGACTTGACTTAATATTGATTTAGGGGGCCACAGCTACCACAAAAGTTGAAAGCAGAGACGTTGCAGCAATTAGTCAAAGGGAAGTATTTCTTTCCCCACTCCTCACCACATTACTACAGTGGAAGGGTAATAATCATCCCATCATAGGATGCTGGTGTTCCAAAGACACTAAGAGAGACAGATTATTAGTTTTTCTCAAATCTAAACAGCATCAGTTTCCATGGATTATACTACTTCTAAGTATAACAAAGGTGGCAGATGTTTTACAGATCTCTACTAGTGGAAGAGTACATACAGGGCTAACATTTCCTGACTGCAGGCTCTGTGCAGAGGTTTCTTAATGATCAGCAGAGAGCCAGGCTGGTGAAGGAGTATGCTGGGTTGCTGGTTCTTTGTAAAAGATTGTGTTCAGCCCTTGAACATGGAAGAGTGAAACTCTTATTAGCTAAGATGTCATCTAGCCTGGATGTCATGGAGCAGCACAGTATATACATCCTACTCAACTCCTCCCCCCCCTTCTTGCGTTTCTGACTGAAATGATTTGCTGCTTTTTATGTGATTTTACATGCTCTCCCTTGGCCACCCCTAAATCACTGCAGTTAGCTTTTTAATTGTAGCTAAAAAAAAAATATATTAAAAAAATAAAGGGAAAAGAAATCATCACACATAATATATAGGCAAAGGTTGAGGGAGAAAGTTCTGGACAAATTTAAATCAGCAAAATGTATAGCATTTATCTAGCAGACAATTCCTATTTTTATGAAAGCTATCTAAAAATGCTTCATCCCGTAGGTTTTTCCTGAAGACAGATAGTACAGGAGCACTGTAGTCTTGGAAAGAGAGATAAAAACTACAGAAAAAGGCGTCGGGGGGGAACAGAGCAAAAGATGCGTTCTCACTATTGTCACTTTCTGCTGTCAGATGAAAGGACGTGTGGCAGACTCAGGAGGAGACAGTTTTTCTAAGAAATAAGGCAGACAATTTTGAAAATTGGTTTTGTCATAATAACAACTTGCCAAGTGCTCGTCTTTGAGAAGTCAGCTCCAAGTTCATTTCTTCTGACTTCTGCTGGATCTTGGGGAAAGACTGTTTAAAATAAATAGCATCCTGCAAATCGAAACACACTCTCTGGGCTTTAAACCACATTCAACTTAAGGCAGAGAGCTGCAAATCACTGTAGGCTTCTAGAATTATAGACAAATTAGGTAAGTTTGTACATACTCAAGAGACAGGCGTACTGTTAGAAGTACCTAGTCCATGAGAATTATAGAAGAAGAAATGAAAGTATTTATCTAAGGAGGTCTTCAAGCACAATATTTGGGCAACTATATTCAGCAAACTGCAAGTTGATTTGAAATGGAAATATATATCTTCAGAGTAAAAGGAATGTGCAGATGGTCTTGGATGACTGAGAAACAAAACGAGTACTAGCACAAAATGAGCACAAACTGTTCATTTTATGAGTTGTCATGGAGAGAATTATGAATGGAAAATATTCTTATGCACTAACAAAGTCAGGAGAGCCCTGAAAGCTGCATTAATTGTACTGTAACTGCATTACTCCAGTATGGACAATTTGTTGTACAGTATTTCTTTTATTCAAGTGCTGACAAACTACCGTAAAATCTGATGCAGACACATCAGTTTCCTGAAGAGCAAAACAAAACATTTTGATTGTAAGGAAGAAACCAGCTGTTAGTAAAAAGTTTGCTCATTCACAGAAAATTACTTCAGCAAAAGTGAACATGCCAAACCTGAGAAAAAGGTCAGAAAGGACAGGAGGGCTGCATTTCATTTTCATTCCAAGGCAGAAGACTAAAGCAGAAGCAGAAATCACTGTGTTTCTTTCTGTAACCCCAGAGCTGGATGTATGTAGTGCACAGTATGTTAACAAATGCAAGTACTGGTAAGAATAACCAGCTTCTAGTTTTGAAGGTAAGGTGAACCAGCAGTTCATGTATGATATCAGTATGATATTGCTGACTGATGAGAATTCAATGACTGAATAAGATGCTAAAGTTACCATAAATTAAATTCCTTCATTTAATACTTTACCTGATAGAAAGGAAGATTGTGAAAGCAATATGATGTGTCATATTTCCAAATATATAATTAGAGAACTTGCAGTGCCCATGAAGAGGGAAGAGCCAATGCCATCAACACTGGGAACAGGATTTTCAAGAGTACCTCAGTAACTGGGAAGGGAAGTAACACAGTAAGCCAACCTCTGAGGTGCTCTGTTAGCTTCCCACTTCAACAAAAAGTGAACAGTCAATTGTCTATTTAAATACTTAAGTATGTCAGATATCATTTTAAGTCAGGCACCTTCAGGTATAATATCAGGATATATTGCAATTATGATGTAATGATGTAATGTAATGATGATGTAAAATTGCTTATGTTTGATGGCTAAAATGCCATCAATCACCAGTTGGGAAACAGCATAATGGTGGTTCCAGAGGCAGTTACTCCATATTAAGTGTTTTTAGGGATCTTGAGATCAGCTCGGTTTAAGGTAAATTCCCTTCAGACTGCCACAGCCTATAGTCATAATTTGTTGAGCGCATTGGTGGATACATGAACAAAATCCCAGAATCTATTTTAATTGATGATGAACTGATAATGCCATCAACAGTGGCGTGAAAACAGACGGGTACACCAGGGACACGCACTTTTTCTTTAATAGAACCAATTCACTGAAAGGTTTGGTACTTCGGTACTAGTGTAATATGTAATATAGTGTTATTTCTGAATAATGAGGAATGCTTGATTTTGTTATTCTTCAGGCATCTCCAGAGGCAGTTTATTTCTCAAGCTAAACTCCACCAAAGTCACATATATAATAAAATTAACATTCATGCCAAATGCTTTTTTCTTTCTGCATCATTTTCTTCAGCTATTTTATTCAGCCTGAAGATTCAATATTTCTTTCTTCCTTATCCTCTGTATAAAAGGTTTGTTATTTTCAGTGAATACATCAAAAAAGAGGTGAGAGATGTTACATGCATACATATAGTACACAGGCAATAGGGCATGAATTTAGTCTCAATATTTGTAAAACATTTCTTGTTCACAAAAGAAAACTTATGTTTTTTTCTTTTGGCAGTCCCCAGTATTCATGGCAAGCAGGCAGTCAGCAACAAGTAGTGGGGGCTACTGGATAAACCCATAAGGACCAGCTGCCTTATTTATGTTTATATTTGCAATAAGACCCTGTTCTGTAATATCAAAAAACAAAAATTCCTTTTTTTTTGGTTCTAGTTAATGTTGGAAGTTTGAATAATTATATATTCAAATGCAGAAATGTAAACATCAGTGAGATAACTGAGCTGTTGTGGTTTTTTAAGGTTTCTTTTATTATATTTCATACAACAAAATTATTTTGCTTTTGTATAACTTTTTCTACTATTTTTTGTAGAAGTTTACATGTAATTTCCAATATTTTCTTATAAAGTGCTATGAAGCCTGTTTGCTAACATTTAATTTCCAATCTGTAGATGTCACCTTGGATTTGTGGTTCATTGGAGGATGGAGGCAGGTGTTTTGGTTTTAGGTTTGGTTGCTTTTCAATCAGGTGGTCCACTAACTAGGTTCAATCATCTACTATCTGATCAAGTTCCCTTTAGCCAGTTTTTGAAGTGTTGAGCTGTGATGCTTTCCACTGACCTTATCCGGAACTTTGGATGCTCAATTTGGTTTGAAAATATAAAGTTATTATTTTGCAAAACCAAAATTAAGCATTAACTGTTTCTTTTTTGGTTTCGCAAATGCGGCAAGTAGTTCACACCACCACAACATGAGTAAAACCTAATCGATTTGCACAGTTCCTCACGAGGTTACCCCAGACTGGCTCCTATCTGGTAGGAGATGACTGCTTTGATGTAAGTGGAAGGGCACATCAGCTTTCCTGCCAATTATATAACGTTCACACTCTCTTCATATTACTAGTCCATGTGGGTGACACTGACTATGAATTGTTTCATATGATTTTATTTTAAGAGTAGTAACTGAGATTAAGGAATTAAGATATATTTTTTGCTCTAATATCTTTGCTAACAATCATAGAAATTGCCTCTTTAAGAAACTCTTACTAGAAAAATAAATAGAGAAGGTTTACAGATATTAATTTTCTTTAAAGAAAAAGCATTACAGTAACAACAGTATATTGAAATATGATGACTCCATTCATTTAAGGCTTCCAGTTTTCTAAGGGATCTAATCTTTATTGAAGTAATTCCAGCCACATAAGTCAAACAAAGACTGATTTCCAGAATGCAACTGAATGCATAACAACGCTGTCCTGCTACTTAAAACTAGGAGGAATATTTCAGGTAGAAATCACTGCATTCCAGTCTTAGCTTTCATACAGAATGTACTACACAACAACAGAAAAGGCAGGTAAACGATGGAAACCTGCTTCTGCATTAGCATGAATAATGCTTATTTTTGGTGATAATTAACCCAGTTCTGTGCTCCTTTTCATTCAAGTAAAATTCCCACCATGCCTGAGGTCCCCACCAAAACAAATTATTTTTTCTTCAGTGCATTTAACCACTTAAAAATCTCAGTTTTGTCAAAAAGTTCCCAAATGTCATACTTTGGAATAAAAAAGCTGCAATATTTAGTTTCAAGAAAGTTGAAAGGAAATATTTCCCTTCCCTCTCCATAATTCATCTAAGGGGAAAAAGCAAAGTTCTCATGGAGTTTGACAACTAAACTGCATTTTTCAGGTTACACCCTATTCCTACAGAAAAGTCATCAATAGCCAAGCCTATTACTACTACCTCTATTACTACTATTAACACTGCCTTGTGCTAGGTAGGTACACATGTAAATGGAAAAGAAAAAACCCAAACATTTTGTGCTGTTACAGTTCTATTCCTATACTTAAAGATGTGTGTATTTTTCTAACAAAAATACACAAATTAAAAAATACATGTTTTTAACACACATCTATAAATTTAAAATATATATTCAACTCCCTGAAACTTCTAAATTGTAATTTTTGAGAAACTGTAAGCAAAAGTCACACCTAACTGCTCTGAACTGCTCTCATCCATCAAAGATTTGTTTCATTTTGTTCACAAAAATCATTGTTTCTGAGAAGTGCTCTAATTAACAGCTTAGCTACAGTTATAAAATATTTTCCATGTGACTTACTTCTCTCTGGTACAAGACAGATAAGGAAATAAATAGATTTGCTCTCCCAGAATTGCAGTTAACCCTTTTAAGTCAGCTGTTTCATTCCAAAGCTATTTCCCTTGACATATTTAGTTCTGTATCCAACCAAAGAAAAATGAACCAACTTCACTTACACATTAATAAAGGTTTTCCTTCTAGCTACCATTCTAATTAATCACAAAATAAATAATGAAAAGTTTCTACCCTCATTTGTAACACAATATAGATCTAGTTGCTCTACTTCAAAGAGAATGTTTCTCATCTCAGTAAAATTCACAACAGATATGCATGAAGTCAATCTAATGGGAACATTTCAAAGCAGTCCTGCTTCTGTGTGAAAAGTATGACTTTGCCTAAACTGCTATTCCTTTCAACATTACTGTATGGTGTCAAGTGATTTATATAGTGAAATGTAATCACTCTATAAATAAATGAAAGGTAATTGAGGATATATTTACAGCAGAAAAAGATAATTTTCAGTTATAGTTGTGCCCACATACTGGGCTTGATCCTGAAAACTTCTTCTTTGCTTTATACCCGCAGTCTGACATTGAGTGATGCAATGCAGAGCAGATTTGCTATAGCTTCATCCTCTCACACTTCCTCCATTAAATATGCTAATTAAAGATGTTGATCTGGCCCAAACCTGACCAAGGTACCTTTACAGGAATCATTCTGGGCCAGATCCACTTTCCAAACTCACTTGCAATTCCCATGCTAGCAAAAACGAGTAGGCATTCTTTAAGATACAACTACCCTAAACTTTAAAGTGGTTGCTAAACATACATGAAAAATAAATCTATTCTGTATTGCACCAGCATGTCTAAACAAATGTGGTATAAATTTCACAACATGATGCTAATCAAGATGCTTTTGTTGCTTCATTGTTTCCCTCCACATTACAGATTTAACTCAAAGGCTGGACTTTGAGCAGCTTATCACAACCCTCTGAACAAGCACTGCAACCAGTTTTCAATCCATCACGCAATCCATTTATCTAGCTCATACTTCATCAGTTAGTCCATGAGGATATTATGGGATACAGTGTTAAAGCCTCGCTAAAGTCAAAATAAACATGATCTCCTGGTCTTCTCTCATTCACTAACATGGTTATATCATTGTAAAGGCATGATTTCTGCTTCATAAATCCATGCTTACTACTCCAAATCACCTCTCTGTCCTTAAATACTAATGGCTTCCAAAATTATTCACTTGAACCCCTTCCCAAGGACTGGGGTGAGGCTGACCAACCTGCAGTTCCCTGGATCCTCCTCCTTGCTCTTCTTAGAGATAGGAGTAACATTCATTTTCTTCCAGTCCTTAGGAACCTTTCCTGACTGCTGTGACCTTTCAAATATAACCAGGAGAGGCCTCTCAGTGACTGACCAGCTTCATCAGCACTTGTGGATGCATCCCATCAGGTCCCATGGACTTTTGTATGTCCTATCTTGTCCTATATGTTCACATGTTCCCTGACTTGATCCTCCTTCACCAAGAGTAAGTCTTCCTTTCTCCAGACTATCCTACTGGTTTCAGGAACCTGAAATTGCTGAAGGCTGGTCTCACCAGTAAAGACCAAGGAAAAGGAGGCATCAAGTACCTCATCCTTTTCCACATCCTTCATCACCAGGTACTGTGCACCATTCAGCAGCAGGAACACATTTTTCCTAGTTTTGTTTTGATACTGATATACCTGTGGAAGATTTCTTGCTGCCCTACATGGCC
The DNA here is from genome assembly GCA_026283785.1 of Coracopsis vasa. NCBI lineage: Eukaryota > Metazoa > Chordata > Aves > Psittaciformes > Psittacidae > Coracopsis > Coracopsis vasa. The sequence goes on from JANHGB010497757.1 coordinate 63,039, forward strand.
CCCACCAGATTCAACTCCAGGTGGGCTTTGACATTTATTGGATCATGTCTTTGTTATTTCTCCCAGGCCACATGTCCCGTCTTTCATTGGTAAATACTGTGCTTTCAATGCATATTAAGCTTACTTGCAGAGTTGTATATATACTTTAATTCTGCATAGTAATTTGGAGGTTAGTACAATTTCTTATGATGTTGCAAACACTGCTATTTTGAAATCTCTTGGACAGTTACAAGATTTCTAAAAAAATAATAATTGCAAAATTCATAACTCTTTATAATTACTAAGCTAATTCTAACTACAAAGCAAAATGCCTCATTGCCAAATCATGGTTTTCCTTCATCCAATATAATCATTTGATTAGACATTCTGTTCCGTATTTCCCTAATGATTTAAATTTTTTACTCTGGAGACTGAATTTTTAGTCCTGTTTTTCAGATGAATGTCATAGCTTATAAAAAATCAACTTACTTCTAGCTTGTTCACAGATAATGATAATAAAATGGGGGAAACATCAAGGATGATTTATTATACCACATCAAGCAGTGACGACAAAAAAGAAATAACCTTGTCAGTTGTGCTCACTTCTTTTTATTCAAATGAATGTGATAATGTCCTCCTTCTCCATCTTCTCCAAAGTAATATTTATTTGTAGCTGATTTCTCGACAATACTGTATCATACAAAGGAATGAGATGGCATTCCTGAATGCAGAGTTGATAGACTGAATATGCTCTGGTGTTTGCAAATTGTTTGAACGGTCTTAAAAGACCTGCATGCTGTATTTCTAGATACTGCTGATAGTCCTCTTTAAGCACCTTTCAAAATGTGATTTACACTACA
>JANHGB010497757.1:63887-83094 GCA_026283785.1 Coracopsis vasa
GTAAATTGTTGGAGATTGATAGGCAGTAACAGCATGTGTCAGCAAGAGAGCTGCAACTCTGTGGGAACCGGTGCACCACTGCACATCTTAGAATCACAGAATCGTAGAATGGTTTGGGTTGGAAAGGACCTTAAGATCGAGTTCCAACCCCCCTACCATGGGCAGGAACACCTCACACTAAACCATGTCATCTAAGACTTCATCCAACCTGGCCTTGAACACCGCCAGGGATGGAGCATTCACAACTTCCCTGGGCAACCCATTCCAGTGGCTCACCACCCTTACAGTAAAGAATCTATATCTATCTATCTAATCTTATATGTAACCTAAACTTCCCCTGTTTAAGTTTGTTCTCCCTCTGTCTGGTGTATTGCTTTGGGCACCAACCTCTACTGTGGTACTCTGGTTTTCAGAGCAAAAGTGATCAGGATTTCCACTGATCTCAGTGGGCAGTGACTGCACCCATGCTTTTTCCTTTGCTGGACTGACAAAGGCTTCACTGGCTCATGGTCTAGCTGTCGCACAAAAAGGGAATAGGATCCAGCTCCATTTCTCACATCTGGAATGCCTCTGTTGGTCTTGAATTAATTTTTAGAAAAGACAAAACAATCCCCCTAAATTAACATTGTTTTCTTTAAGACATTCAGCCAAAGTAAATTAGTAGTTATAAAAATACTTTCATAATAGATTTACACTTCAAGAACAGAATGCATTTATTTATTTTCTTACACGTTATAGTTAAAAAGAAATAAAATATGAGTAAATATTTTTTCATCTTTATTTTTTTCTAGAAAAGTAGATTTTAGTGACATATGGGACCCATTTCTGGTTTTGATGGTTTGCAAGGTACTGCAGTGACCTCTTAAGACCAAAACAAACCCACTTCAGCAGAAACCTCGTCTTTTGGAATCTGAAGGTGGCCCTTCCTGTCTTGTCATCCAGAAATATCAGTCTTGAAAGGAAACTGGCTGTGTTAGCCCTTGGAAATTCCCCAATAATGAGCAAAATATTGATGGCAAAGTGGAGGAAAAGGGACATCTGAGAGGGTTATAGTTCTGTCCCTTAAAGCATGGCCAGCGTGCTGTTGCCAGAGCTGCTGCCATGTGGTATGGTGGTGGCTATGAATGCTGCATTCCTCCTTTCTCATGCTTTTGACAGACTCTGGGAGAATGAATGGGAAGGAGAGGAAACTGTAGCCTTTGCCAGGCTTGGAAGCTCTCTTTTCCTGAATTGTCATTGCTGTAATAGGACATCAAGAGCCTACAATGAAAATGACAGACTATTGTTTGTTTTTAAAGACAAAGTGGCAGAAATTGCCAAGAGTGAGTCCCTTGTATGCCTGTGTGCATAAGATGAGACAAAAAGAGCCTGGAAGAAAAGCTTTATTTAGAAGCAGCACGTTTGCTGCTTGCAGGCTTTTTGCTACTGGGATCTTTTGTACTGAAAGATTTTAAAAGGAAAGTTAATACCTTTCTTAAAAAAACCCAATGATTTTCTTCCACGTTCTCAAGCCTGAATAGAGAAAATGAACTGTGCACTTCCCAGTAGAGGGCATATTGCTGTGTTGTGGATTAGGGGAACAACACAAACTGCTCACAAACAATATAACTGATTGATTAGATACAGAACTGAGTTCTTCCTAGCGGACTTTCAGAATGAATTTACAGATAAAATAAATCTTTAGCACTCCTTAAGCAGTACATTGCAAAGATTTTTCAGCTAAACATTCACACAGAACTGGCACTGTTTATCAAAGCAAAGATAAATACTTTAGAGACTCTGAGACATGACGAATATGATATTAGATTGGTCAAGGCAAATAGTTCTCAATTAATGAAACTTCCACTGCAAACAATATGAAATCAGTGGGGAAAATGCTTGCAAGATCAAGATCAATCTCTGGGCTCTAAATCAGATTAAGGAAGATTTGAAGTTTCTTTAGGCTCTGAAAAGATAAAGATTCAGAACCTATACTTCAATACTCACTTTTGATACTGGCCCTCATTTTTAGAGTTTTAAATATAAGGGCAGAGCTGTATTAATGGATTTTATATGAAAATGAACAGACAATTAAAAAGAATACTAAGGGGTAGATATTGCTTGTTTCACACTGAGGAACACTTCACGTGTCTGGTACGGCAGTCTTCAGAAAGGTTGTCGTGGTTTCAGCATTGTCCTTAGACTAAAGTCGAAAACACAGCACTGCACTAGCTACTAAGAAGGAGAAAAATAACTGTTACAGCTGAACCCAGGACAATGATGAAGGATTTATTTTTGTCTAATTTTAGTGACAGAAATGCTAGATGTCAAATCTAAGCTAATCACCTAGACTGCCTTACAAAAAGAGACAGGAACATCCTGTATTCCACTTACCTTTAGTATTTATCTTAGGGTAGATGAATTAGCCTCTGGCAGCACCTATCTCTTTCTGCCAACTGTTAGGAAAGCCTAGGCAACTATCTCAGATTTATAGGCTTAGCTGGTTATTGCATGTTATTTGTGAAGTATTTTTAAAGCACCTCAGGAAAGAAAGATGTCTCCAGATAGTTGACTGAGAAGTCTGAAGCTTTACTTACTTATTTTTGGACAGGGCCTTGAGCAACCTGGTCTAGTGGAAGGTGTTCTTGCCCATGGCAGGGGGTTGGAACTGGATGAGCTTTAAGGCTCTTTCCAACCCTAACTATTCGATGATTTTTTATTTATTTGCCCATATGCTTATTTGTAGGGAATTAGAGAGAGGTTTGATACTTCAGAGCTTCAGTGCGTCCTCAAAATGAGCACATCGCTGGCACTGAAAAGGCATCTTTGATGCTTATGCTTACAAAAGCACAATGTTCTCTCGTGCTACTTCCAAATTATACTTGCGCTTGCAAAGATACACAGAGACACACAGACTTTTGAAAACACTTAGCCACTTAACACCCAAGGTTTTCAGACAGAAAACCCTGTATTTACATTTCACTGGGTGTTCAAATACCATCACAATTGCTTTTAAATATGTTTGAAAATCTGGACTGTTCAAAAGTCATGGATTGCACAGCCACCTGAATCTACTGTGTGCGTTTATAAATTCTCTAGCACCGAAGTAATTGAATGATTCATGAAAGTCAACAGTAAGTTCTGACATCACTGTAACTAATAAAACATAATTTCTTATGGAAGTGTCCTGCAACTGATTGACCTTGATGTCCAACTGAAACATTTATAAATCTGTGGAAATCTCATTATTTAATTAATTAGAGTCCTCGACTTCTGTCACATCCAGTTAAAATAAACTAAGTTCAACCTTTTTTTAGAGGGAACACAACAACACAGACCTGCATAGGCAGTGGGGACCTGTGGTCGTTGCCTCCCATGCAAATGACACGACAAAGAAAAAGCCCTGCTATGTTTGCAGAAATTTTCAGCCATTCAACCTAAAGCTCCAACCTATCACCACAAAACAATAAGCACACAGTAAATACGTCTGAAACAGGTGCTTTCACCTTCCATTGTACTCGACAGGTAAAGGTTATAACAGAAAAGAGTAGAGCTCCAGGCAAATGTCAGGGGATACAAATAGAAATGCAAAAGCAAAAATAAGACCACAGCTGCAGAAGTGGTCTGCTCTGGGACTTCTACAAATAATGTCATTATTTACCCCTGTCTATAGCAGTTATATCAATTTAACCAATAGTAAAAGAAGAAATTCACCAGAAGGCAAAGAAAGGTAAACACATGGGTCAAATATATATATTTTTATATATATATATATATATTTATCCTATTGGGGAAAAACATTTTTCAGTCTTTTCACACAAAGTCAAAGAAGCTTTTCCAAGCAAAAAGACAGTTTAAATGACAAATTTCTTATTTGCCCTCTTACATCTGCAGAATTACTCTGCTTGCCCATACAAACTGAAGAACGGTGATGTCAGCTTCAACTGAACTTAGAAATGGCTGACACAAGGGGTGGCTAAATCCTCTGTCAGAACTGCTCTTGTGGGAGTGTTTCTAAAAGGGGCTTCATAGCAGTGTATGGGTAACTGAGTATATGAGAAGTGTTCTCACTCAGCTTCCCTGAATAGGGCATTTTCAGGCTATCTCTGAGGTACACAGCACTGCAACCATGCAGCCTACTCCTCTGCTCATTTAAGACAATGGCAGGTCTTCCATCAGAAGGTCTTAAATGAACACAGCTTTCTTCAGAATTTCTCAGGTTGAGCACTAAAGCCAGTCACTAGTGATCCATGGGGTATCATTCTGTGTCTTTTTCAAGTAGACATAATAGGCAATATCTGGCCAGAAAAATCCCCAAAGTAGAATTGTGTGAGAGTAACTGATGTGAAAGTGATGGACAGTCGCCAAGTTGAATGGGAAAGCTGCTCAGTATCCACTGTGTCTGTCTTATTGTTGTAACCAGGGCCTATAGATCTATCTCAACTGCAATCTCAGCTGCAGCAAGTTCATAGAGTGTTACGCTAATGGGTAAGATGGAATTTTGATAGAAAGGGCACAAGAAGGTAACAAACCTCTGGGTGAATGCAGGCACAGACAGGCAGTGAAATCCAAGGACTGTTAGACTCTTCACCAACAAACCAGAATAAACAACAGCAGAAATCTGTGCACTGAAAGAATGATATCAAAAATGAGGCTTAAGGATGAACAAAATAAATTTCGGTCTCTCCTTTTGCTTTTTATTTCTTTCTTTCCTTTTGTTAAATTTCAGAAGAAAGCCTTAAGGATTCCTGGGGTAATCCTGCGGCAAAGGCCATTAAGTCTCTGTGGTGGTCTAGAAACTCTGCCCTTTGCAAGGGAGCCCTCATCACTAGGACATCTAGACAAGCACAGGTACAAGGATTTCTGATTTATACCAGGGCACCAGAAAAATCCTATCTGACACGCATGAGATTTTGCTCCATTTTCCCTTATGTCCTCCTGCCTACTTTCTTATTTTTCCTCTCTTCACCCATCTCTCTCTCAATTTCACAGTGAACCTGAGCCTCACTACACTTCACAGCACTGGCAAAACAGGCTGAGGCAGCTCCCGCAGAGAAGGAAAGCAACTTGCCTGATGGTGTCTCAAGCCGTGAAATAATCGAAAATAAAGAGAGATGGAGGACAGATTGCAGTAGTTGTTGACTACAACTGTGGATACCACATTAAAGTGCCTGTTTGTGGCTGTCATAGCCATTTATACTGAGAATATGTTTTGCTCTTTCCACAATGGTTTGCTTTGACAAATTTGTAAAAATTGCCACTATTCACACTTTTCCACTCAAAATTCAGTGTCAGGACTATTCTATTCTGATTTTTGCATAGGTACAAAAGTAATTCTAATCAATGTCTTCAGCCTGAAAAAGGTATTTAAATAATTTTAGCATGAATTTATTTTGCTTATTAATTCTGATTTCAATTTCAAATTATTTTTCTTTCATCATATATAGGTTTGGCATGGGACTAGATTGACTAAGGTCTCTGTACTCAAACTCATAAGCTAAGTGTTGGATTTTCTATGTAGTAGCGTCAAACTGCTGGCATATTTCTGTTATCTTAGGTGGAGTTCTATTACAGATACGGTCAATTATTGAGTGCACTCTCAGCAAGTCTGCTGGTAACATCAAGCTGTGTGGTGCAGTTAATATGCTGGAGGAAAGTGATGCCATTCAAAGGAACCTTGACAGGCTTGAGAGGTGGACGCATGCAAACCTCATGAAGTTCAACAAGGCCAAGTGCAAGGTCCTGCACATGGGTCAGGGCAATCTCAAGTGCAAATACAGGCTGGGCAGAGACTGGATTGAGAGCAGCCCTGAGGAGAAGCACTTCGGGATGCTGGCTGATGAAAAACTCAATGTGACCTGGCAATGTGTGCTTGCAGTCCAGAAAACCAACTATATGCTGGGCTGCATCAAAAGGAGCATGACCAGCAGGTCAAGGGAGGGGAACCTCCCTCTCTATTTCACTCTTGTGAGAACCCACCTGGAGTACTGGGTTCAGCTCTGGGAGCCCCAACATAAAAAGTTCCTTTTTATGTTGGACCTGTTGGAGCGAGTCTGGAGGAGGGCCATGAAGATGATCAGAGGACTGGAGCACCTCTGCTATACAGACAGGCTGAGAGAGCTGGGGCTGTTCAGCCTGGAGAAGAGAAGACTCTGAGGAGACCTTAGAGCAGCCTTCCAGTACATGAAGGGGCCTACAGGAAATCTGGAGAGGGACTTTTTACAAGGGCCTGTAGTGACAGAACAAGGGAGAATGGCTTCAAGCTGAAAGAAGGGAGATTTAGATTAGGTGTTAGGAAGAAGTTCTTTACTATGAGGGTGGTGAGGCACTGGCACAGGTTGCCTAGAGAAGTTGTGGCTGCTTCATCCCAGTCAGTGCTCAAGGCCAAGCTGGACAGGGCTTTGAGCAACCTGGTCTAATGGGAAGTGTCCCCACCTGTGGCAGATGGTTGGAACTGGATGATCTCTAAGGTGCCTTCCAACCCAAACCATTCTGTGATTCTATGACTCTATGAATTCAGTTTAAATGAAACACACTATTATATTGTCTTGCTTCCATATCCAAATAAATTCAGCTATCAGCTGGGAAATTGGTCAGCACTATACATATAAAAAATGTGCCACTTCAACTTTCAGGAGTTATTCAGTGCAGTGCTCTTTAAAAATAAAATACAGTATGTATTTATATAGCTCTAGCATATACCTTAATCATCAGACCTATATTATTCTTTACTAATATTCATGCAATGACTGATGACTTTCACATTGGCTTTGAGGTGTAAATGATAGGAAAGTAGGATAAGAAGGGGTCAAAAAAGTGCAGAAAGTAAAGGATCAAATTATCTTCTAGCAAATGCCTACCTGGCTCCATGAATATTGCTGCCAGACAGTGTAGCTGCATACACAGTTTGAAATATAACCCTATAATGAAATGGGATCATCACAAAATCAAATTGCAGATAGATGCTGATGGATACCTCTGCTATAATCAGGTAATGTCAAAATGGGCTATTATGCCAAAAATATACAAAATTACAAATACATGGCCATGAACACATTTCAGAACATTTTGTTCCTCTTCCTTTTATAACTCCAGATGGACAATGCAGACTAAATAGAAACTGGATGAAAAAAAGACGGCCTCACTGTTTAAATACGAGAGTTAATTAATTGAAAGTGACTACTGATCACTCAAATCTCCAGCTGAAAAGTCTGCACAAGTACTTGCAGAAAAGACAATCTAAAAGCAAGATTACTGCAGTATCTTCTGTAATCTCAAAGCTTTAGGATGGTTTTTACACTTTCTTTTTTATAACCACGTGACAGTAAGCGTGCTTTTGAATAAAAATCACTGCAGTTCAAGATAATACCTCTCAATAAGGTGTTATTCACTACCACTGAAGGAAGCCAGGTTTAAAAGAGAGATTGAAACCAGCTAGTTTTCCTGATTTATACAAAGCACAAGTGGAGATTTACTTTGGTAAGTGCTCACAGCAAGATTTGTTTTAGCTGTTTAAGTAAACTAGATTTAAAATATCATTTGTTTTTTCATTTAAAACTCGGGAATGCTAACTAAACTACCAAACACTTTTTAGAGATATTTAATTGTACTCCAAACTGTCAAATAATTAAGGACTTAATGTTGTAATACAGTTTATTTTCAACTTAAACCATGAACCTATTATCTGTTCACTCAGAAAAAAAATAGAATAGACAAAAGCACTCCACCAGCTCTTCTATACATTAGAAACTGAAGCACTTAACAATAGTTTTGCATCTTAATTACCGAAGATATCATCAGCTTTGTAGACTGGGATACTTCTCTTTTATTGCTGCTGTGATTTTATTTGTCAGGCACTGGCTTTCACTGCAGGATGAACTGCTGTGTGTTTTAAAATTTTGCCTTTAGTAACTTGCTTCATTGAATCTTTCTTTTTCCTACTTACAAAGTTAAAAGCAGTTAGAGCTCACATGAATGCGTGATGAGACTTTGTGGAGGTCAGTCACAGCTGTGGCACAGGAAAGTGGGGGGCAGAAGCAGTCTCAGGGTGATAGGTTTTAGCAAGATAGACACGTTTCCCTCAGGTCCATTTTTAGGATACTAACTATGGAGCTCATAAAGAAACATTAAGTGCCTCCTTTCTGCCTCTGTCTGGGAGAAAACTATAGGGCCAATTATACTGGCATGCTAATTGCCCACTGGAAATGAAACTGTTCAAATTATATGCTCTGTCTATAAACTAGGAACATAAAAAAAGAGAAAAGATGGAAAAACACTAGAGGAGAAGGAAACTGCAAAACATGCCAATTCACCCTTACAGCCATCTCCAAAGACAGTCTCTGAAGTAAAATCCCAGGAGAGAGACCCTTTTGAGTCAGTTTGTCTTTTCCTGTAGCCAGATGACATGTGGACAAACCTTGTTAAACATGATTTCCTCCATGCTTCAGACAGGGACATTTCTTTAAAATCAGAAGCCAATTCAACCTTGCCTCTATATTCACCGTAAGGGAAGGAGGCTGCCTACAATGAATAAATCCCATCCATCCACATAAAAAAGGTACTTTCTTCCAAGATGAGATTTATTCATCTAATTTTTTTAAGCACTTGAACAGATTAGCTCCTGAGCTTACAGCTCCACAATGGTGCCTTAACCTTGATTGTGTGATAATAATGGCTTTAGCATTCGTATGTTCATGTTTAATACAAGCAGAGAGCACTGCAGGCAGTTTACCAACTTATCCTACTGGCTTCAATCTTCTTAAATATATATTTACATATATAAATCTAAAGTCCAGTAAACAAATAAATCTAATATGTAAATCAAATGATCGATCAAATATGTGAATACCAAAGAAAGCAGCAGAGTTATGAATCAAAAAATTCCTCTACCCTATCTATTACATTATGGACATGGCTAAAGTTCAGATCCTAAAAAAAATTTAATATACATAGGATACATGTAATATGTCAAAGCTTACACAGACTGAAGAAAATAAACAGGAAAATAATGCTGACTGAGCTCCTCCTCTACTCAAGCCTCTTTTTTTTCAAACTGGGTAACTGGCGCAGCTGCAATGACATCCCCTTTACCACCTCCCAGGCTGAGTTTCAGTCATGGATCAAATCACCCATTTACCACTTGCTCAACCTTGTCATCAGTCTGCTTTGTTTCTTTTCCTCTGTCTCACTAGATGCATTTGGTCTCCTTCAGCACCATTCATCTTCTCCATGTCTTTCTGCTCAGTACCATGTAAGCCCGTGATCTATCAGTGCCCATTACTTCTTTACTATTTCCAACCTCATTTTTGCCCATTTTCCCCTTTATCAGCTCAGGTTTCTTTGTCCACCTATCACAAAAGAACCTTTCTTTATTCCTACTATGTATCTATTCTGACCCTTCTTCAAATTACCTCTCTTGACCTTTCTAAAATTAGAACTCTGTTAAAACTTTGGTAATCCTGTGAAACAGTATCACAAAACCAAAAAAAAAAAAACCCAAAAAACAAACCCCAACATTTAGGCTGGTTTTGTTGCAGATGATTGAAGAATGATGTTTGAATGCTATGCATGCATATACTGTAGGTTAGTCTAAAAACTCAGATTACGGAGTGATATATTGGAAGCAGGTATATTCTCCAGCCTCTTTATCCAGCCTATACAGATTTTGTCCAACTACAGCATTAAGTCATTGAGCAGGATTTTTTCTTTTAGAGAATGTCTAATAAAGCGAGAACACAAAACTGCATAGCCTGAAGGTTGTATTACTGGTAAGCCTATGCTTGGCCAGGATTACTCATTCCTGTCTGCCACATGAAACTCTCTACTTCATGTTTTGGTCCGTAGTGTAAAGAATTATATTTGTGCAATGTGAATCAGTCAACCTTAATATCAGCATTTGTAGCCAAGGATAATGAAAGATGCAGAACCTGCAATTTACCATAACTGTACCTTTTCCTAAAGGGACAAGAAATATGTGTTATCTTCAGTTGAAAAAATGGACTATTAAACACAGTGACACAAATGCTTTTCTTTTTTCTTTTCTTCCCTTTTCCAATCATATCAATACTTGTAACATTAAATACAGTTCATTTGTTTAGGGTATATCTAAATCTTGTCACATTAAGACAGTATTATCTCAGTGCATTCTGGAACAGCATCCTGTACATGTCAAACAAATTCTACTTGCAAATACCAGATTTTTAGCATTTACATATGGATCTCAACTTGCATGACTCTTACACAAAATGTATGCATATACCTATATGTAAAACAGGTATGTAACTCAGTCTATGCATGATATATAATCTTGAGTTCTCCAATGGGTCTTATATCTGATGTTTGTGCCACTTCTGCACTAGGGCATGTAGACTGTGGAACTACTACATTTGACATATTCATTCATGTATATGTATGAGGCTCATTTGGGTTCTGTATGGGGTAGGCTGTAATACTAACTTGTGGACACAGCACATTCTCTTAAGTAGTGCACCTTTGCTTTGCAATTTCCTCGTCTGTAAATATGTGCCAGACACAGCTGGTCATCCAGGCAAGATCAGCCAACCAGCTGCTTCTCACACCTGGGACCACAAAATGAGAAAAAGGCTACAGTGCTGAAATATAAATGAACGAGAAAGGACTTAATTATGGAACTGTGGAAATCAGCTGCTCACTTAGTGCTTGACATTTGATTATGCCACTTTCAACTACATGCGCTCAGCATAGCATTGCAATTCCTGGTCAGAGCTTCCCAGAACAATCCAGGCAGTACGTAGAAGAATACGGACAAATCAGAAGGAAGATTTGTTTCTGTCACTAGGCCTCTGATGTCATAGAATACTAAAAATAAAGGCATTAACAAATGAGTGTACTAAGCAATCCCATGAGAAATAAAATCACTTTGATTCCTGGCTAAAGCATTGTCCTTTCCTCTTCAAAATACCTGTGTATAGGCAGGTACTGGTTATTTTGTATGTATCAGTACATACATTTCTCCTTGGCTGTATTTTGGGTATGGGAAAACAATTCCAGAGAAACTACATCCTGAGCCAGCAAAGCAGAATGCTACCATCTTCTCGCTTTGAGGACTCATTACCATTTTATGCTTTGAAAGCAGACTATCTAGCTAAAGATATAACAAACAACTAACCGAAGTGCTAGGGTAATAAAAAATAGCAGACATTACACAAAAAGATGGAAAGCCCAATGCATGAAATTTACTCCATCACTCATGCGTACCATGTATTATTCTCAGAAATAGGCTATTCATCCAGTACCTAAGAATTCATCTAATGTGTTCCTCATTTTACTGGTCACCCAGTAAAGACTGCTACTGGTCACCTGATCAACAAAGAGCTGACTCAGTGGATCCTCTCTGACAGCTTGGAAGACTTGTATGGCTTAGATGAGGTTTAAAGATGCCTCAGGTGCCCCCATGGCCCCAAGAAGCATAGGGTTGTAAGGGCCATTGTACTGCTATCTATAGAAATGCACACAAGAAATTTATGACTCGGTCAAGATTTCACTACGTGTCTGGCATTAGGGATAAGGAGCTAAGTGCTGCTCTAAATGCTACTGCTGTAAATCCAGGGTGGTCAAGACCATTTGACCTCATATTTCTTCACTCTCACCCCTCTCCTTTTGCTGACTGACAAGCAGTCTATCAACAAAATGTTGATTTTCTGGTTTTTTTCCATAGCAGGCTTTTACTAACTGAATTGTACTGGGATTTTTAGAAGTGGTCTGAAGTAGGTAATCAGCTCCTATCAAAAGCTAACACTAGAGGAGTGAAGAACTCAGTGTTGCTGGATCCTCACACTATTTGTTATTACAAATAATATGAGAAATACATTATTTTGAGAATAATGACTCTTGGCATTTTCCATTCTTATCCATATATTATTTTTTCTTCCAGAAACTCTGTCTCTTTTTCTGTCTCTAAGCTTCTCTTCATCTTGTGATCAGCATTTTGTCCTTCCAGTGATCACAGCTGTCCAAAACAGTGCAAAAACAGACACAAAAAAGAAACAGAACATGGATGAAAAACAGAATGTTCTCTGTGTCCTGATTTACTTGTTAAGCAGTAGAGATTGCACAGAAGAAGTTTGTTGTTGCATTTGTTAAATATAACCCAGGGCTGTTCATGCATACTCTCCTTGAAACCCAAAAGCAAGCCAAGAAGGAAGGAAAGGACTCTTTCTTTCAAGCACCCTTCAGAATAAAAAGAACTGCTCCTGCTATTTCTCTAATGAACTGATGACTTCATTATACAGATCTGGTAATCATGTACATGTTGAAAGGTAGCTATATCTATTTTTATCTTGTCAATCTAATGGACCAAAAAAGCTTAAAATGTCTATAACCAGTCTAAGTGGCTGACACATTCACTACTGGGTGTTTGTTCCACAGGGGTAAGTACAAACAACAGAATATGGTATGACATACACATATTTAACTGGTCAAATATAAACTGATTCAGTTTATATTTGAACAGTTATCACATATCAGGATGAACATCACCATACCCACTGATACATTTTGCCTGGGTGAACAAGGCTTGCAGCACAGCACAGTGAATTAGTACAGGCAAAAGGCAGTGATTATACAGCTTTAGACCTTTTCCAGCACTTAAATTAGCACAGCTATTTCTACAATGAATTGCATTTTGGCACAATCTCCAGAAATTCTCACTTCAGGATTATTTAGGTGTAGCAAAAATGCCTGCAAGAATTAGCTTCCCTCCAAAAAAGCCAACACACTAGACAGTTGCTTTCATCTTCAGCAAAATCATAGAATCATAGAATGGTTTGGGTTGGAGAGGACCTTAAGATCATCAAGTTCCAATCCCCTACCATGAGTAGGGCTGCCTCACAGTAAACCATGTCACCCAAGGCTCTGTCCAACCCAGCCTTGAACACTGCCGGGGATGGAGCATTTACCATTTCTTTGGGCAACCCATTCCAGTGCCTCACCACCCTCACAGTGAAGAACTTCTTCCTTACATCTAACCTGAACTTCTCCTGTTTAAGTTTAAACCCATTACCCCATTACCTATTGTGCTATCACTACAGCCCCTGATAAGAGTCCCTTCTCCAGCATCCCTGTAGGCCCTCTTCAGATATTGGAAGGCTGCTATGCAGTCTACACAGCCTTCTCAAGGCTGAACAGCCCTGATTTTCTCAGCCTGTCTTCATACAGAAATGTATGAACTTGATTTTTTTCCCCTCTACTTTGATTTTATACAGAATTGTTTGAGCTGTCATGAGGAATTAGAACAATTTTCCATCTAATCCACTATCACATCTTTGACAGAGGCCACCACCCCACACTTCAAATGAAGGTGAAAGGAACTCTTCAGTTGACAATTATGAAACAATCAACCCATAGGCAAAAAAATGCCATTAGTTACTGGTCTGCCCTAAACTGAGAAATCTATGGGTTTGTATCCCTTCTAAAAAGGACATGCTTTACTTAATATGACTATGGGTATTCTCCACAATCACATGTATCTCTTGGTGGGTATTTTTTAATCATTTCAAACTCTGAGTGTCAATTTATTCCCAGACAAATTCAACATTATGCAAAGGAAAGGATGATAGAAAATAATTAAGCACATTGCCATTCAATATTAGTAGCTATTTTCAATTTTAGTGACTATTCCTTTTGTTTGGTATAAAGACAAAAGAAGCAACAGAGACCATGATTATGTTACCAGTGCTTCTAATGAATTATATGTTACTATTACATTTTACTTGCAATCTGTCTTGTATACAAGTTAGCTTCAGACTTCTCAAGCTCTCTTCATGCCTTTCAAAGTCTCTTTCGCTCCTATTTTTTTTTGCCTTCCAAATTCTTTTCTTAAATGAGGTGATTGAAATTTAGCACATGAAATTTAAGCTGACGATACTGAATAGTCTCTGTATTATTTTCTATTTGGTCTTTGAAACATTGCCTATTTGAAAACTCTTGTGCAGTGAACAGGGTTATTAAAAAATGATACCTTTTTCCTCAGTAGGAATAATTCTAGTACCTTTACGTCCAGTGTGGTATATGGGTAATTCAAGTATATATTTCAACATTCTTTATTTTCCATCTGCCATCTTCAAGTTTCTTCTGCTATCACACTAACTACGTAATGAAGGTTCATTAAGTCTCTCGGAAGTTAAGTATGCCTAAGCCTTAAGTATTATGGCTTAATTTGCAAACCACTCTACTCTGCTGCTCTTCACCTTTCCTGGAGAGTTTTTGAAAAATTCTGCTCAAAGAATATGACAGACATTTTCAAATTAAACAAAATCACTGTTTGTATAAACTCCTCATCCAGAAGCTCTGGTTTTGAAATAGGTATATAGCCTCAGGCTCAGCACTCTAAGGTAGCTCATTGCCACCTGAATCACAGCATACCAGTAGTCAAGATCATTGGCAAAGTAAACAGATGATTGATTGCGTCTACTCATGCAAAGATACTCAAATCAGTGTGATTTTAGTGGAATTCTTCCTGATTTACAGTGTATCAATTTAAGTATCAGGGTCTCCAGCACAGTTTAAGCATCTGATTGTAGAGGTTGTACTTTTCAATTAAAAAATACATATATTTGTATCAGATTACTGTCACAAAATGACAATGCTCTTATTTTGGTTTGAAAGCCCTCATAGAAAGGAGAAACTCAAGGCTGATAAAACTGCAGTTAAATGACAGCAGTAACACACCTCTGGATATATTGTGATTTCAGGAGCATGGGGCTGGTCCAAAATTCACTGATTTTGTGAACAGTCTCCCTTCCATTCCTGTGAGTTTTGCACCAACTTCAAGGTATGTATCTTTCCAGGCATGTTGTGTTTCATTTTGGCATGTTTTTGCAACATCAAACCTATTTTACTATCTGTAGTTATTTAACAACAGGTAAGTTCAGATTTGCTCAGCAGAATATAAGGTTCAGATACATTCTACCACCTTTTAAGACTATACATTAACTTAAATAATAAACTTTCAATATTATAAATTCATATTAAGACTACTTAAAGTTGCAATCGTAAGGAAAAAAAAAAAACAAGGAGAAACAAACCACAGAAAAATATCACCTCTGAGTTGCCAGCTTCAGTGTGACTTATGGCTTGCAAAACAGTCTCTGCTGTAATTCCCAGGCAATAAGGTCTATTGAGATCTAAAGGCAGAGAACTCTTAGGAGAAAGGTAAAGCATTTTCTTGCTTGAAAAGGCAGCTGGCGCAGAAATTCAGAGAGCAGTTAGGAAATACTGAACAAACATTATGTCCTCATAATGGCCAAAATATATTTTCATTTCCACTTTGTTTTGTATGTTTAATACAGTATGTTTTTTAATGTACTGTTCATGCGTTCTAATCATGTCAGATGTGTGGGCGTCCTGTAATTCTTCATGAATAATAAGGAATGCAAATAGTGCTATCTTCACACTCACAGTTGACTGCACCCTGTTGGCTCCCCATCAGCACCTAATTTATCAGCCGCTAATTTACAGAGAGATAATGCTTAATGCTAGAGGAGTATCTTTGTACACATAACATGACTTTGCTGAGGGAGAATGTTAGAATCATCTGATTCACACGTGCTCCAAGACAGTCTGATTTGGTAGAGTTAATTTGCTAAATTTCACTCACCTTACTTATTAAGACTATTTATTATTATAGTCAACTGGAACTAATAATGATTTTTGCAATCTCACAAAATATTCAGTTATCTCTCAGTTAATACAGGAATTCCATCACTGAAGCAATTGTATATTGAAGTGTGAATGGCAACAGACCACTGTAAATGAAGATTACAAAAATAAATGCTTAATATAACCTGAAATTATTATTAAGCTATGCATAACTCTCATATGAAAAGAATTCATAAAACTACTAATAGCATCATCAAGCAACATTAGATGACTGAGATGTATTGTGTATGTCACTATTTTCCACTTCCTTCCTTCCTCACATTCCATAGTCTTTTAGGCAGAGTTAAATTAGAATCTAAGTTTATCTTCTTTGAGAAAAAGTATTTACAAGATTTGGTGCAATAAACCAATTTTATGTTTGCAGGTTTTTTAGATTTTAGAATGGCTGAAGAGTAACATAATTAAACACCAGTTTCATATTGCCAATAAGCTTCCACCTTTGAGCATAACGATTTTACATTCAACTTGTTTCATCTACAAATATCGCTTCCTCAAAGAAAATGAATTTTGAAATAACTTAGGAAGTTACACAACCTAATAATTCGGGTTGCATTAGCAAGTTTCCATGTTCAGAGATATGGGCTCTAGAGAAAATCTGATATACAATTCAGACCTACATTTATTTGTTTGGATGTCATATTCTACTCTCATTTTATTATATGTAATATGAGAATTTAGCTTTTCAGGTTAGGAATGTTCTATGCTTGGATAGCAAACTGCAAAATAGATCTTGATATCTTACTGGAACTTTGAAAGAACTATCACTTTTCAAGTGTCCAGTTTTTAATACTTCTGCTGCCACTACCTGTACTATGAAAAATAAAACCATAAAATTTGTCATGAACCATAGAAAACCTTGTCTAATATTTAGTTTCTTTTAAACTGCTGATAGAGGCATATGAAAACTATTTTCAGCTTGACATTATAAGATCTAAGCTTTCCAATGACATGGCAAAAATCTTCATTCCCTATAAAAGAAAAGCATGAAACTGATGGAAATTCATAAATTGCGTTGAAATTATTTTCCCATATACACAGTAAATCTTTTCTGTCAGAAATATTGGGTAAAATCCTACATTTAATGAATTTAAAATATTTCAAAAGGTAAGAAGGTTTAAATTCTGAGCAAAAAGCCTGGTCTGTTCCTAAGTCTTCCACTAGCTTTCTGTGTTACCTCAGGAAATTTATGTGACTTATTACATTATCAGGTTCAAATATCCACAAAGGCATCCTGATTGAAATATTTTCACAGTATCCTGATTTCTGAAGAATACTATATAAATATAAAAAAATATTATTTAAGCCTTATCTACAGAGATGAAGAAACTCTTGGTTAAAAGTAAGAACTTTTTGATACTATGAATGGCTACCACTTTTGCTATTTTTGTTCCCATAGCAGTTTTGTAGGGTTTTTTTGTTAGTTGGCTTTGTTTTGCTCTTGGTTTGGCTTGGTTTGATTTAGTTTTTTCCTAATAGAATAATTTGGTTTGGTTTGTTTTATTCCTAGTAGAACAGTAGATTTTAGGGAACTGAAAAATACAGGAAGAAAATAGCATCTCAGAAATAAGTATCAACATATATGGCATATTATTTGAAGATTCGTTCTAGCCTTCTTATGAATACACAGCAAAAGAAAAATGAATTAAACAGTATTCAGGGAAAACATACTCTGTATTCTCTGGTGTGATGTATCTTTCCCATTATTGCAAAGCTGCACAGTGACGCATTGCACTTCAGTAAAATTGTTGGCTATTAGTTTGTTTTAACAAAAGAATCTTTTCAAACCCAGCTAGTTCATCATGGCATCTTTTCTATGATGGTATTTCCCGCACCTATTGTGATGTAAGCCCTCAGTTATACGCTTGTCTAAACTCTGTATGGATGCTGCCAATCCATGGACTGTTAGTCTTAAGGTTTTTGAAAGAAGCACACACAGTACGAAGCCCACCCTTCACGAAACTTATCCACAGAGAAGTTATGCAATGCCAAAAGTACCTTTTTTCCTAAGCTGTTCCTGAGCAAAGCATGCCATTTCTGTCTAGTCTGTAATGGTTTTGTTACATAAACCAAGTCACTGACAAAATTTGATGTCAAGTCCTATTCACTGGCAATTGTTTATAGCCAAAAGATCAGAATGACTTTCAACCAGTTTTGTCAGGACTGAGTATATGGCCTCCCTTACACAGTTATGCTGGGTTCACTACTGCTTTTTCATGTTGCTATAATTCCAAAAGATTTAGTGTTGAGCTTCCTTTCAAAATAGTATTAACAGCACCAGCATTTTAATTTCATTCTTCGTATTACTAACATAATATAGCCAGATACTTTAACATGGGATCACTAAAAGATGAATTGATGTTCCATATTTCAGTTGGTTTCAAATTATACACCTGCAAGTACTTTTAATTCTGCATTTAGTCATGATAGAAACCCAGAAAATTGGTTGTTTGTTTGAGTTTGGCTTTTTTTTCTTTGACTAATTTCAAGTCTGTAGTACTGAAGTGATGTTGCATCAATTTCAATCATTTCTTGGTAATTTGTAACAGTCTTTTGTGCAACAGAATACATTATATAATAATTAAATTATAAAGAGAGATGAGAGAGGGTTTGGGGGGCATTTTCTGTCTGCATACCTTGTCTGTGGAACACACTAATTAACCAGATCAAACTACTGGGCAGAACGTCATTAATCTTTGAAAAAAATAAAAAAGCTGCTGTTTATTCCCCACTGAGAAATAGGATATAATAAAATGCAAACAGTAAAAACTCTGCTGTTACAATTTAACGATGCATACACACACTTTTAAAACATCATTTTCTTGGCTTTTCAGCTCCACTTCTTTGTTTACCTCATTTTGCTTCAGTGGAAGACACTGAATGGATTATTCAAGTGTTAGAGTCACAAATTAACCACTTCAGGGATTAACAGAAATTGTAAATATAATGCAGCAACTTGGAACTTTTTAAAGTGCAATAATTATTTTTTTTAGATATTTTTAATTGCATTCTCAAGCTTAAGTAATTAAAAAGTCTTTTTCCTTATAATTCTGAGAAAAAAGATTTCTATTGTATAATCCAGATCTTGGACTACTTCCAGGTTTGTTTATTCTTATGTTTTTAGAGTGCCATTTTAATCTGAAAGCTACTTTTATAAGTTGTGCCTCTTTCTATACCAAAGAACAGAACTCATAAATACTAGGGATTTTACCTGACTTTCTGTGTGACTGACATGTATTTGGTCCCTGTGTTTCTATTAACCATGAGCAGCTGATTTAGTTGAAGAAGATACAAGTTGAAGATGAATGGTGCTCAACCAACAGAATTTTCACCTAAGCAAAAAGTACTTGAGTGAGGCTGTAAGTGTACAGAGTGGTAACTATGACCCCCCAAAAGAGCTTTAAATGTAGCTCTGATCTTTAAGTTGTATAAAGCAATAGTGCCATCTTTATAATTTCCTTAAAAATGGATACGCTAGTCTCATTTCTCAGATTGCTAGAAGGTATGAATTTGGTTACATAGAAAGATAAATCCA